>JANTPZ010089754.1:0-54677 GCA_025593235.1 Vachellia pachyceras
CAATAATGTCTCTATCTTCCCAGTTAGCTAGCTAGCTATCTAATTGCACTTAATTATGTGAGAAGTACGTACCTTTAAGTGCAAACTTGATGATGATTCACATCTGAACCCATTTAGGATTCAATAATAATAATTGATATGCCACTTTAACAATAATTTTAACATTAGTGTGTCTCATGCATATATATTACTATTTTATTAACTCTCATTGCAACCGAATTGGCCTTTTCCTTTACATGCACGCATGTGAATCGCATTAAGAAGATATGCCCAGAAATTTGCATGTTTCTTTTTCTATAAGTTAATTATTATGTCTCACTTGATGTAAGTAACTTATGATTTCATCATTCTATTATATATTTCATTTCTTTATAGAATGAATATCCACGTTTTATTTCATCAACTTTAGTTACTTCCCCCCCTTTTCTATAAGAAGGTGTTGTTGTGAAACAACCGACCTATTTGTCTCTCCAGTTTTTTTTTAATTTCTCCTAATGAAAAAAGCTACAAAAATTACTTGAAACTTCTCTGTTTCTTGTCCTTTGTTTTTGTAGGTGAAATGGGAAACCCAATCTACCCGGTATCGACCCTTTGGGTTGACTAATCCGGGGGTGGGAGAACAGTTCTGGGTGATTAGAATCCAGCCCCTTCTCAAAGGTCATGCGGGGGATCAAACCGTAGTTCACCCTACCAAGCTCAGCCCCAATCACTACTGAGTCAGGATGACTTTGTTTCTTGTCCTTTGTTTTGATGTTGATATGGATTTCCTTTTTTATTATAAAAAAATAGATGCAAAATCTGTTCGGTACAATTATTTTGAAAGCAAATCCTCAGCTATATTGCCAATGCAACAATCATATTTTAATACTTAATTGTCATCTTTAAATTTCACAATTATTACATGATTATTTTCATTTTCTATAATTCTTAACAAAATATTAAATTAAAAAAATTATATTTGTAATCCAAAGCTTTAGACTAAATTGCAATCTGAATCCATTAATTTACACTGGCTATAAATTTTGACTTTTTATATTTCATTTTAAAAATTTTATTTTCTCAAGGTCTATTTTCTTACTTTCCATAAAATGATACGTTATTAAAATAATAATTCATATTTTTTTGGGTGAAATGGGAACAACCCTACCCGGTATCCAACCTTTTGGGCCAACTAATTCGGAATTGGGAAATAGTTTTGGGTGTCTAGGTTCCAGCCCCCTCCCAATGATCATGCGGGGATCGAATCGTAGTTCGTTCTACCAAGCTCAGCTCCAATCATCACTGAGCCAAGATACCATTAGTAAATAATAATTCATATTTAATATGCATGTATTTTGTATTTATCCTTGGGACCCTTGCACACCTGATGTAGGAGAATTATTTGCTGCATAATTCAGTATGTTTTTTCAATCTCAGTTCTATTATATGTAATATTTCTTAAGCACGTATGTACTATTTTTAAAAAATTAATCAATTATTAATAAATTCGAACTCAGTTATGGTATAGAATAGAAATAGCTAGAGAACCAAAACGAAATAAACCTCTTATCATCTATAAATCTGCGACAACACTTTTTTTTTTGTTGATTCATTTATCAAAATATATTATGCAAAATAAAAATATAAAAATATGTTGGCTCGTATACAAACATATTTAGTGTTTCTCCATTGTTAGATTGTTCTAATATCTATGACAAAATACCATAAAAGTACAAAAAACAAAAATTAGGTTACAAATACATTCATAGTGCTTATTTTGAAAATAAATCGCATTTTACTTATCTATTTAATTACAATGCATTTTCTGAAAATAGGAGGACCAAATGTGATAGTCCAGGTAAAACGCTTTAATAACATTTAAAAGTTATTTTTTCTAATTTATTTCTGGTTACAAATTTTTCTGTAATATTTCTCTTAAAACACCTCAATGATTTGGCTATATTTGGAAAAAAAATTAAACTGCCTATACTAAAAGATTTAATTTCTGGACCTGTCTATATATATAAATATATATTTGAGTTATATGGAAAACTTTATGGGAAGACACAGCTTTTTTCAGTGAAAGATATCAATGTGCGGAAGGACTTAGTGTGTCATTGAAATTGAGGACTTTAGGGGTCCCTATAATGTGTCCTATTGTCAAAATAATAATCATTCATAATATACACCTAATATTCTCCTTATTTATATTTTATATATATTTTTATATCTATCAATAATTTGTCTGAAAACTAATCATAAATAAAACCAATTGCTAGCTCATTCTGTTCCATCAGCCCTTCTCTTCAACAGTATCATTCAGTACACTGGAGATTCTCTCTCCCTCCCTCTCTTTCTCTCCACCTTTATTAATTTTTAAGTTACATTATATGACAATTTTTAATTGTTGTGTTAATATGTGTATATAGTATCTTTAGTTTTAAAATTTTCATTTATTTTCTAATAAATGTATAAAGGCTAAACTATATATTCATAGCTACTGATGAACTTTAAAACTTGATGTGGGATTATATATATACACGCAAACACTAGCCTCACTATGTAACTTTTTATAATAAATTCCCAAATTATTGTATTTGTACAAATATTTTTTCTATGTTATCTAGAATTAATTTTAATCGCATATATATAGCTGAGTCTCCTAAAATATTACAATATATTTGTAAACTGTACTTATTAACTTCAAAAGAAGTAACAACGAGTTCATTAGTAAAAGAATTAAGTTTTCAAAGTTATGAAGATTGTCAATACCAAACCTGTCATTTAAGGGAGTTATATGCACAATTTACCTTAAATTTAATATTAATATTTAATTCAAATTAAGGCTAGGAAAAATTATTTCTGAAAATATTGTGACCTGTGATAATTAATGCTGAATTATATTCTTCACTATCGTCATATATATTATTTCAAAAAGAGACATTTTACCTTAATTCCCCGGTGATGTTGCCTATGATGTAGCTATTGCACTCAATAGTTCTTTTGATAATAATAATTTGATGGAGACACTATTGCCCAAAAGTAGAAAAGTTAAAAAAAACAACATTTATTTGGTAATTACATAAACTGTGACTTCAGAATTTTATGATATTATTTTATACATATTATATGAACGTTTACCATTATACTAAAACGTTTTCTTAAATTGTTACTATTAGATCAACTGGTGATTATTTGGCCATTATAGATATATATATATATATATATTTGATAGTAACATGACTGTTACAAAATTTTCTACCAGATATATACACAAACTGCAAAGTGAAACCCAAACCTTTTAAATCCATATAAAACTAATAATATAAAGAACAAAAAAATTCCAGTCTACAATTAACAAAACGATATTTGATTAAATACACTCAATCTAATTTCTCTACTCTTTATAATTAAATTAAGCAAGACGAAATTGGATTCTCTATGTTTTCATTCAATATTCATGCATGTCCTTTTTTCACTCTAATCTCCAAATACACTACATGCACTCACTTTTGTGAACATAGCAAATTAGAGCACATTTAGGCGCTATATAACATATATATATATATATAACATGATAGAGTAGTATATAGTACCCTGATGTTATTCCTCAATGTCAATTAGAAACCTGATTTTATTAGTGTATTTAACACCCTAAACCCTAAATAAGATTAGGGTGATAAATATAACTGAAAGATAATATAAAGAGTAGGTGCTAAATACCAATGGGAAATAATATTATGCTGCTGAATGCTACTTTACCCTTAGAGAAACAACAGCACAAAATTAAAACAAAGAGGGGGGAATAAACATACACACACACACACACACACTAAAAATTAGAATAGAATTACCTTGGATGAAGGCTATTTTTGACAACTTTCTGGCCATACTTCCTCCATTTGTAGCCATCATCAAGCACATCCACATCACTTCTTGTTTGGAAACAAAACCTTGGCTCTCTCAGCTTCCTCCTCACCTTCACTTTGCTCTTCTCTGATCCTGTGTTCCTCCACCTAACATTATCAAATCACACACAAAAATAATTCAATGTCACATCTATATCAACTCTCAAATATTATCATTATTAATCCATATTTATTTTATATATAACTCATAATCACCAAAAAAATAATATAGTCATCACAAGAACAATATCCAGTCTTTTAAAGACTGCCACCAATACACAGCACCACAACCATCCTGAAGCACTCTGTCTTATTAACAAGACTTTCAGTCTGCCAAAACACAGAGTTCATAAACCTATATATTAATGAAAACCCTATATATTGTAATTACTAAAACCTAACATAATATTCTTTACATTTACAAAACTCGTAGTTAAAAACTTATACTTAAAAGATGTGGACTTTCCTCTAGCTACCAGATTGAAACCAACGGCTGGGGGGGTGTGTTGAGAAAAACGAAACTGACAAATATAACTGGAGGATCCAAGAGGGAAGATTTATTGTTGGTGGGAGAGTGATGGAGTAAAGTAGTGGATTCGAGAATCGATTAGTATCAAGACTTTCAAGTCCCAACCTCTTGTTCTTCTCCCCTAGACAGAAAATATTGTGTGTGTGTGTGTGTGAGAGAGAGAGAGAGAGAGTGTGACAGAGAGAGAGGGTTGATAATGATAGCTTTGGCGTACGAAAAAGCAAAAGAAGCAGACTCTCTTATGGTCTGCTTCCATTAAATTCCATATAGAAGAGCGATGAGACCTTTAGATTCTTCGCAGAAGCCTAAGGGAATATCATCTTGGGTTCCTAAATACCTATTTACGTGCATGTCTTCTTCTCTCATAGGCACACACGGAGTGAAAGAGAATAATTTATGCAACACCATATAAGAATAAAAAGGGGGTTTGATGTTTCAATAAGAAAGAAAGAAAGAAGAAACAACAATAGAATATGTGTGTGTGAATTTATCTTACCATGTATTGTTGCCGTCACTAGCATTTCCAGTGCAGTTTTCATCATTGATAGCCTTGGGATCCAGAGTTCCCACCTAAAAAATTAAGTTTTGTAGTGCCAAATACATACCCGTAAGAAAATTCACAAACAAAAAAATTACCCTAAAATTCATGTGTTAAATATATATATATATATATAGGACTTGGTAGTAAACTTGATAATTCTGATGTGGAATTTTTGCAGATAAATAATCTGAAATAAACAACCTGGTCGTTGTTCCATGGAGTTCTGGTGGTAACAAGGTCATTATGGCAAAACCCGATGGAAGTCGCGACTGCGCCGGCGGCCGCGGCTCCTACTCCTTCGTTGGTGGCCGACGGTGCAGCAGGAGGGGCGGCCGCTGTGTTGCTGCCGCAACCACAGGAAGAAGATTGAGACTGTGCAGAAGGGGCCAAGAAGCTGAGGACTTGATTCTCTTCGAATTGAACAAAACCCATTTCGTGGATGGCGGCTTGATGAGGATGATGATGATGATGATGAGGGTTTGTGAACGAAACCTGAAGTTCATAATTCGGAACGCCTCTATCTCCTTCCATGATAATAATCTTAAAGCTTTGGATGATTCGAAATACGAATTCTGAGGAGATTAAATAATTAATTGGTCCTCTTCTTCTCCTCCTCCTCCTCCTTCTTCGTCTATACCTATGAGATCAACAGAGAGAGAGAGAAGAGAGAGATTGAACAGTTGAGAAGAGCAAACAGAGAGAAGAATAGAGTGACTGATTGAGGAATCAGGTTTTGGGTTGGGAGAGAAGAGAGGGATTAGTAGGAGGTATATTGTAGTTTGGTCAACTTGGATTCATCCTTTTCTCTCTGCGATTAAAAACGCTTAATAATAAGAAGGAACGTTTGTTTCAATTCTCTGGGAAAATTATAAAATATATACTGTTTTTATTTCCGTCATGTAAGTGAAAGGGTAAAAGGGATATATGTATAAGTAGTCCACCAATTCAACACTTGAACAGTCTCTCTCTCTCTCTCTCTCTCTCTCTCGCTCGCTCGCTCGCTCGCGGATACACGTGCATTGTCCTGCAATGTTTCCAAGGGAATCTACTTGAACAACCTGGGGCTACATGTGTTAATGGGACAAATTTAATCACATTACCGACTGCTCCTTTTTTTATGTATTAAAAAAGATATTTTTTAACTTCAATGGCAGTTTAATGCAAATTATAATCTTGTTGTTGAAAAATATTTACTCTACTCATGCGATCCTATTTAAAAGTTATTTTTAACTTGTTTCATATAGATCAATGAAAACCTTAAATCGCATTAATTGTTTTAAAATTCAACAAATTTTTAACTTTATTCCTATTTAATATCTACTATAATACATGAGAGCAAATTCAATACATTATAGATGAAAGGTAAAATTATATATTCACATAAAAATTTAATAATGTGACTTGTAAATATAATTTGATGAAACTTTTTCTCTCTACTCTATAAATAGAACCAAATGAGTATCTCATATTTTTAGCATAAGAGCCGGATAACTAATTTATCAATATTAAGAAAATTAATTTAGTTTTTTTTGTGATAAATGTGCTTTGATTTTTCTCAATATCATCTTTAATTGTATGCACTTGAATCACTTTTTGATATATAACTCCCAAAATATGCGTAATTAAATTTCAAGAAAATTATAAACTTGAGAGATAAAGTGGGTTGAGATCATAAACTTATAACCACATTGAGGGCTTGTTTGCCATCACTTTCTGAAATCTATGTTTGGTTTCAAAACCTAGGTTTTCTCCAAGTAGAAAAATCTTTTCTGAAAAGCTATTTTGATTACAAAACTTCGGTTTGAAACTTAGGCCCCGTTCGGGATGGTTTTGAGTTTTAAGTTTCAAAATTTTTAAAAACTAAACTAGTTTTTGTTTTTAGTTTTTGGTTTTAGGTTTTTTTTTGTTTTCAATTTAAAAAAGGTGTTGTAAATTAGAAATAGGTAAGGTAGGTTAAATCAACTATGCTACCATCTAATGATGAAAAATGATAAAAATTAAAAATAAAATAATTATAAAAAAATAAAAATTTTAAAATAAAAATATAAAAAATAATTGACGGCTGCTGGGAGGGCTCAAAGGGGGGACCGCTCCACTCAGAGAAGAAGGTGGCGGCTGTTGCAATAAAGGCGAGAGGAGTATTGGGGTTAGAGTCAGACGGAGGCTGAATTCGTTATCGGTTCAGGTGGTGTGGGTGGGCTTGGATTTGTTGCGAGTGCCAATGGCGGAGGAGGAGTAGAATTTGAATAAGGTGGAATCGGAGTTGGAGGGGCGGAGCTGGAGCCAAAGTTGGGAGTGGGAGAGGCAAAATTGGGGGCGAGAAAGGTGATGACGGTTGAGTGAGAGAGGTTGAAGGGAGAAGGAGAAATGTCGTCGAAAAGGGTAATAAATTTTTCAAAACTAAAACTAAAATCTGAAAACCTATTTTTATGGTTTTCAAATCTGAATAAAATCTGTTTTGAAATTATGTTAAAAACCAACTCAACCCCATTTTAGCCGAACACGTTTTGTTTTCAAAATTGCATTTTAAAACCAAAAACTAAAAACTCAGCACCACTCCGAACGGACCCTTAGGTTTTGAAATCTAAATTTTCTTTTTCTTACTTTTTCCCCTTTCCTACTTTTTTCTTCTTTCTCTTTCTTTTTTCCTACTTTTTTATCTTTCCTACTTTTCATTCTTTCTCTTTCCTCTTTACCACCTACTTTTTGCTTCGGAATCCGTAAAAGCTAATGGGGTGTTTGGCAAAGCTTCTGAACATCCCAAAAGCACATTCAATATGTTTTCTGCAAAATGAGATAATCTCATTCACATATTTACCTCGTAAATAGTAAAATCACTTCTCTACCGATTTCCCAAACGAAACCATTCATAACTTCCTAAACAGGTCTAACAATAGACTTGAGTTTAAGCTTAATCTATTTACTAAATACACCATGCTCTGCTTAAAGCAGGATAGGCCGTAGGTTTTTCACAGGAGTATAACTTGCTTCCACCCCTAGTGGCTACACCTCTCAAAACTATGAGACTAAATTATTATTCATCATTTGATTGCATTATTATAAGATAACAAAAAATATCATTTAGTGATATAAAAATACATCGTTAAATAACTATTTTCCATTAGAAAATTTTTATTTAGTGACGGAAAATATGAGCGACCTTCATTTTAGCGATAGAAAATAGCCATTTAGCTATTGACATTTTTCAGTCTAAAAATTTGATTGAGGTTTATTAATCAAGCTATTGATATCAACTCTCAAATAAAAGTATGATTATGACTTTTTAATACTTAAATTTGTAATATTTATTCAATTGTTAAAATAAAATTATTGAACATACCATCATCTCATCATATATTTAATAATTGTGAGTATCTTTATCACTCTTCATCAACAATTCTAGATACATGCATATCCAGGAGTTTTGGTGATAACAATTAATGTAAATAGTAAGTTTTAAACATGTCACTCCAAAGAAACCCCTTCAATTGAAGAAACTAAACTTTGACACGTAATTATAATCATCATTAATTATATTAATAAATCAGCAATTTGCTTTTAAGGCATTCGTGTCTTAGCCAGGTTCGTATTTGTTTTCCGGAGGTAGTTTTCATCAAATTGATCTAAAAAGGACAAGACATAATAAGCAATCATCAATTAATTAATTACGTGTTGCTTTGTAAAATTAGGTTCGGCAGAATATATGTTTATTTATTCATTATTTTTTGAATATGCTTATGATAAAGATAGACAGAGGAATGATTATTTAATAAGTTTAATTAATTAGGTACTGATTAATTACAAGCTAACAGTAAAATTATAATAAGACGACAAACGAAATGATTCACAACGATCGACTTCTTCAGATACGTTAAATAGTAATGGTAGATTTTCATTGTAATTAAATTAAAACAAAATTTCGGATATATATAACATAATATTATATTGATATATTCAGAATCAGAAATAGAAGATCGAGTAATTTTTGACTACACACCTTGACATCTAATAAATGTGTTGCTAGAAGATATAACGTGATGGAGACAAGCATAAAAGAATAAAACAAACTCTACAAACTCTAAAAGCTTTTTGTTTCATTTAATTCTCTTGGCCAATAGCTAGTTGATTTAAGCACTATAGCTTTGATTTAAACTTTTTGTATATCACTCTTATTTTTATTCTCTAACCTTAAAGTTTAACACTATTAGAAAAATACCATTTAGCGATGAAAAAATCCATCGCTAATTTTTCATCAGAAAATTTTCATTTAGCGATGGATAATATTAGTGACCTTTATTTTAGTGACGGAAAACAGCCATTTAGCTACGGAAAAATATCATTTTTCTGGTAGTGCAATTTTTTTATCTTTAGTGAAAAATGTGGAATAGGATACTTCCATCAACAAAAAGAATTTTTCACAAACTCTTGTTGTAAAACCTTGTGTTGAAGCGGCCAAAATAATTTCCTTCCTAATAATACTGCTTGTTGTTCAATTTTTTTTTTAAATTTATAGCTTGTTGAATTGTGCTGTTTCATTGAAAGGAAATATTTAAAAAATAAATTTCAATGTCTGGTTTATAAGTTTCAAATTCGATTTTTTTTCATTATAGGCCCATTAAAGAGAATATAAGAAGTAATTTTTTTTGCCTATGTCAAAGAATATAAGAAGTATTCAAATTTATAGATTTCTGGTAACTTTGCGGTTTATAGGATTATTTAATTTCACTTTCTAAAGAGACAAATTATTTGGAATTTCCATCTAATAATGAAAAATTCAATCATTAATTTTGAGACCTTGGATTCTCTCCCTAGTTGAAATTTAAAAAATTATTTAAAATAGTTTATGTAGTTTTTTATACGAAATCTATAGTTGAGGTTAACGATCGAACATCTTTCATAAAAATACAATATTTCTTATCCATTTTAATTAAATTAATTATAAAATTAAATTTGATCGACTAAATTATTGTTATTTTACCAATAATGCATGGTTGAACTCAATAAAAAAATGGATTTGATATACCTAAAATAAGTGTAGATAAAGCCTAAAAGGATTTCCCTATTTAAGCCTAATTCAGAAAATAAGAATATCATTAGACATATTTTAAGCAAAAGTATTGGATTAACCTATCTATAGTCAAGGGTAAAGTCACAAACTCAATTTACGTCTATCTTGATCATTATTGCAATCTACTTATGATTTATTACAATACATATTTTATTGGGAAAAAGGCAATAAAATATACCCCCAAATATAAAAATTCCAATTTATGATCCTGAAGTGGCCTAATCACTGTGAAGGTTAAATTTATAGAGACTGGTCTGAAGGTTAAATTTTGTAGAGAAATCACCTAAACGCCCTTAATTTGAAATTTGAAAAACCAAAAAGAATAAAATGAGAACCACAACTAATGAGCAACAAATTTAACTTATTAAATGACACAAAAATTTCTTTTCAATACAGTGAGGATAATAGTTTAACAAGTAAACAACTTTAACTTATCTCACAGTAATAACAACTAATTTTACTGAGGTGTAACAAAATTATTTCAAAGGAAAATTAATACTTAATTTCTTAATAGTTCCTAAGGACTTCATATAAATTAAATCATTTGGAGATATTAATTTTTAGGACTCATATTTTCGATGGTCCTTATAAGTCTTTCTTCCTATTCTGTAATAATCATGGCGACAACAATATATATACCTAACAGCATAAACTTTGGGAAGGCATAGTATTATATGTTCGAAATATACATATGAATTGGACTTTTCCTTGATGAAGGAAACGTGTGACAGTGAATCCATTTCTTTGGCCTCCCAAATATTAGAAACCAACTAAGCTTTGTCGTCAGAAAAGCTCATCACATTTTTTTTTTTTGCCATTTGCTTTATCTGATAAAGAAAACATTTCCACTATCACTTTCGTTATACACCAAACAAGGTAATTAATATCACAAATTTGTACTAACGGTTGGTTGGATCAAGTGATAAGCTGCTTGTTTCAGCTTAAGTAAGGTCTCGAGTTCGAGTCCTTGTGTATGCAATAGACACCGTTAGGAGATTCACCCATCATTTTCTGGTGCGTGACACGGGTCGAATCTGGATTAGTCAGGGTAAAGCTCTGGAGACCGGACGAGAAAATAAAAAAAAATATCACAAATTTGTGAACCATATCCAACATCACATACCCATATTTCAAAAAAGGGAGAAAGACATAAAAATCTCCTCAAATGTGTAAATCCTAATTCATAATCCTAAAAATAGACTGACCATTTTGAAGCCTCGGGAAACTTGTTTGGGGGTTGGGTTAAATTTTCTAGCGAAATTACCTAAATGCTTTGGAAAGACGAAATGCAGCAAATAGTTTATGGTTAAGGGCTAAATTTTTTCAAAAAGTTTTTGTATGAGCAATATTGTTTTAAAATTATTTTTGAATTCAATGTCACTACCAGAGTTTCAACGTGTAGCTGTGTTGTCCCACCCTGTTAAAAAATTAATGTTAATTGTTAAAAAAAACTGATGTTAATCGTTAATATTTTTAATAGTTATGAATGACATTACTCCATTTTAAGACTTTCAGATAACATTGTATCAAAAAAAAAATTTTGGAACAATATTGCTCATAATAAAAAATTTAGAACAAATTTGTATCTTAACCTAATGGTTTAAAAGTAACAACTGAAATTTATTGCTGAATATCAAGGACAAAAAATGTCTAACAAATAATAGCTTTGATTTGTGAAATGAAAACAACAAAATTAGAACTACCCCGAACGGGCCCTAATGCAGTGACAATCAATTCCACTAAATTTAATTAGGTCGTTCAAAAAAATGTTAAATTTGAAGATATTTCCCAAGAACTAAATGGGAATTAATTCATTTAATTTTAAGGAACAATTCTGCAATTTCTAAATTTTAGTAGTCCTTTATATGTCTTTCTCCCTTCTAAAAATTTAGCAGTGAACCTTTTTCATATAGATGTATATCCCAAAAGTTTGTGTTCTCCAAAATATAATTAAAACCACTATCTTGGCCTTCTTTGGTACATCATATATGAAATTAATAAATAAGTGAATGCATATAGAATTAGAAAGTGATTCTGTAGATGCAAAATATCTTTATGTACTAATGCATATTGATATTATATTGCTTAAAATATACTGAAGATGTGATCTTAAAGTGTAACTCTTGAAATCTAAAAGAAAGGAGACGAAGAAAGTGTGATCTGTGCTACTTTAGTGGAAATTTTTTATAACTCAATTAAGTGGATTTTCTGTTTCATTATTTAAATGTAATTTGCCAAATGAGTAACACCATTTCTAATTTTTGAGTATTATAATTTATTAAAAATATTTTTATATTGATATATTGATTGTCAAAAGTCCAATTTGTTCTCCACAAACCCTGCAAATTGTAGGCACAAACATATGGGGCAAATTTTAATGGTGCTTGTAATTATTGCAGAAGCACGAGTCACAGTCCTAGTCAGATGAGGAATTTTTTACCAACCTTCACAGTGAAAAATGACTTTAGTGTTAATAGATTTCTTCATGTGGGAAGCAGTTGGAAAGCATAAACACAAATAACATGTAAGGCATGATGCAGAATCAGAAAAATTGTACATTTTGGTCCGAATAATTTCATTCGATTTTTAAATAAGTCAATATAATTTCAAAAAGTTAATTTTTTAGCTAGTCCCACTACTTGTCTTAATTTGCATACCATATATTTATAAATAAAGCAAACCCTCAGATTGCATCTTCGGGAAGGTTTGTTGGATGGCTGAAAGTAGATTTCAAAAGAGAAAAATAAAGAAAAATAAGTTATATAGTCGAATGATATTTTCACAACTCGTAAATAAAGATTCAACTCATACTAACCGCAAATTACTTTTCACAAGCCAAATGACTTACTGTATACGTCACTACCAGAAAAATACCATTTATCAACAGAAAAATCTATTGTTAAATGGCTATTTTCCATTAAAAATTTCTATTTAGAGACGAAAAAATCTATTTAGTGAAGGAAAATGACATATTTCTAGTAGTGCTTGTGTGTACATGAATATGGCTAAATATTAACTAAAATTATAGGGGATTGCATTTAAAAAATGACTGAATTATAATGCAAAATTCTAAACTTTAGTTATCAAATTAAAAATTGAGTAAAATTATAAACCCTGAAAATATAGTTTGATTGGGAAAAAAGGAACTTGCACTAGCAAAGGTCATGGCTTTCACTGTTGCTTTTCTCTTCCCTCCCCAACTCAGACAAAATATTTTGCTTAGTGCTATCTGCTGTTTGTTTCCCAACTTTAGAACATAAAGTATGCTTAATTAATTAGTCACTATGAATACCAAATTCTTTTCCTTGTTTGCTTACTACTTTAAGTTGAGTAACTCTTAGATAAAATTTTATGCTTTTCTTAAGGAGTACATCAACTCTTTCACACACACAGTCTTTTCCTTTAATTTTTTAATTAAACAGAAAATAGTATTTATGCTTGTTTACGAGAGCATTTGGGCTCATCAAATGTACGTTTTAAATTATTTTTCGTAAATTGAGGTAATCTCTTTAATATATTTACTTCGTAAACCATAAAAACACTTCTTTATTGTTTTCCTAAACGGGCAAGTTGTTCTCTAACTATACAAGTACATGCCAGAGAGTTTATCTCACAACACGCACATATTTCTATTGTTTTTCTCTTCTCAAGAGTATTTCTTTAAAACATAATATTGGTAAATTTTTTCATTCATCTTTTGATAAGAGGTGAGTCAAAAGTAATTATGGATGTTAAATCAAGAGATCAAATTATTTCACAAGTGACAAAATTTAAATATTTGGAATTAATCATACAAAAAGATGGTAAAATTAATAGATACGTTAATCATGGAATTCAACGGGACCAGTATCGGACCTAGGACCCTGTCTCAGGAGGTGCAAACTATATTTTAAGAAGAATTTGAGCAAAAATTCAGTGGGTTCAAAGTTAACAAATGAGTGAGTACAAAATAAATCACATAGTACTAATATATACCTAATTTTCTGGAAATTAGGGGGTGTAGCTGAACCCGCTCAACTTTACATAGGTCCACTAGTGAATGGGACCATATTAAGTTTTAATGCACTACTAACAATGCTATGTATAATAAAATTGGCTTTAAACGAATAACATGAGTGCTTAGATGAATGTTGGTCATATATGAAAGGGTTGAAATAGCATCTATTGAAGAGAAAATGATAGAATATTATTGAGATAAATGATTTGAACATATTCAAATAAGGTCATTGAGTATACGGGTGATGAAGGTTAATCAAATAATTTGGAGTTCTATGAAAATAAGTAGAAGAGCAAAGAAAATGCTCAATAACCTAAAAGACCAAAGAAAACATTCAATAAGATTATTGAGTGTGATCTTTTGGTTAACAACCTCTCCAAATATTTGGTTATTGATAAAGTACAATGATACTATGTGATTCATGTAACCGATCTGGCTCCAACCAATGGAACAATCATTTTTTGTTGTTGTTGTTGTTAGATTATGTTATGAGAAAAACTTATGATCAATGTGCAACTAATTCCTTGACATGTCTTTTACTTTGAAGGTATCTAACAAAGCAAGCAAGCGGCATGCGCGTGCACTCAATCATTTTATCTTACATGAATTTTATTTATAAGAGAAATTCACCTCACCAGGAATTGATCCATTTTAAAGGAATCAGATCGTGAGTGTTTATTTTTAATATCTTGGAAAAATTTATTACAACTAAAAACAGAAAAAATAGAAAATAAGCTAGATTTCAATTACTACCTTATTTTTGTTACAATCAATTTTATTTGCCAAATGCATACGCTAATAATATATTAATAACCAATTTTTCAAATTGGAAACTTTTGCATTTGAAAATTTTAAAAACTTATGTTAGGAATATTGAATTAATTTATTATATAAACAAATCTTCTAATATATAATTTTTATTTATAATAGAAATCGTTCAGATACACAAAAATTAGGTGCTTTTTTAAAATGAAATATTTCTTGAATATAATATGAAAATATTTCTAGTTGATTTATTCAGGTTTCCCTTAAAAATGAGTATTATTCATTACTTGTGGATAAATTTAATTTGTTCTTAAATTTTACACTCCCTTGTTTCCATTTATAAATCACTTTGAGTATGATTCATATAACTTAACTTTACCAAGTCAACAAAATAATAACTGAAAAATAAAATTATATATTTATATAAAAATTTAATAATATTATTTATAAATTGGATCAAAAAATTTATTCTCTCTACCTACCATGTAACTAAAATCTGAAGAGCATTTTATATTGATATCTTGATATCTAATATGGCATTGATGATTTAGCTTTTATTTGAATTTGAATTGAAAATAAGGGAAAGGTTTTAAGGAGTTGGAAGTCTACAAGACAATAATTAGTGCTGGTGGGGCACATCAAGACGTCCATCAAAGCCAAGAAAAAAATGACACTATTTTTTTTAAAAAAGAAAACGATGGTTCCAAATTAATCATATTCCAATGCATTATATATATATATATATATATATATATATCAAAAGCATGTGTCCACTCAGACCACCCTTCTCTGCAAAGAAGAAAAGCCTCCAAAATTATATGGACCCACACTTGCATTATTTACTTGGAAATTATATAGCATTTATTTGAAAATAATTTAGTTGTTAGAAATTTTAATATGTAATTATATATGAGGATTCAATTCAGTAAAAATATTACAAACATCTCCTTTATTTTAATATGC
Source organism: Vachellia pachyceras (assembly GCA_025593235.1). Classification (NCBI taxonomy): domain Eukaryota; kingdom Viridiplantae; phylum Streptophyta; class Magnoliopsida; order Fabales; family Fabaceae; genus Vachellia; species Vachellia pachyceras. The sequence continues at coordinate 15,751 of JANTPZ010089754.1, forward strand.
AACGACCAATCAAACTCATAATATTGAGATGTTTATGTATAAATATTTAGTTAAAAGTAAAGTGAGCTATATAAAATCTATTTAAATTAAAATCAAAATATTAAAATTAGTGTAAAATACGATAACTACCCTTCTGTTTTGCCTTAATTACAAAGCCTTCCCTTCTATTTGAAAATCTATATAAAGCTCCCATAAAATCAAAATATTGATTGCATAAACCTCATCTCTAATTTGGAGATCAAACTTCCATCTATCTAGTAGTTAGTCAACGGTTAAGTCACAATATTAACCCATTATTTTGACCAGAATACCTCTTCTTAACATAAATATTACTTAATAATCATTTACTCACATAATTTTATCCAAAATATAAAAATAATTTTATATAGATCTTCACATTTTTTTGTCAAACTATTAGATCAATTACCATATATTATTAAGTTAATTAATTTTATAATTATGATTTTTAATTTTTCAATAAAGTTAAATGTTTGATCTTTTTTATTTATTAAAACTCAATTATGACACAACCTTTTAAATACATATGTTGGATAAAATATTTTGAAATAATATGTATATATGTATAGATATTCAATCAAACTATAAAATGATGTAATTTTGAGAGTCTTTCATTTTTCATTGATATATTATAATTCAAAATATGTGTATATATCTATCATTAAACATATGTTTATAAAAAATTATTCAAATTTTCATCAAATTTTTAATATTTTTAACATAATAATTACTTAATTTTTCTAAATGCAGTACAAATATTAAACAGATCATTAATGAATATTAATGTTAAAAAAAATTAGGGATTCGGTATAATGAGGGGTAAATTAGTAAACAAGATTTATTCTGATATGATTTTTAATTAAAAATTTAATTTGAGAATCTTTTTGAAATATTCCTTGAATGGTGTTAATAGTTTGGACTAAAATGTATGTTTTTAAAATATTGGGGAGATCTATGAAATTTAGACAAAACATAATGGTTGTTAAAGTATTTCACTCAAAAAATTATAATTACTTTCAAAGACTAAAATTAGTTATACGTCTTAGGAGAAAATTTAAGAAAATAAAGATGTAGTAAAAAGTCTAGCCGCTTTATACCTTATAATATATATATATATATCATCTTTGAAAAAAATTAAAGTTTTAATTATGTTTTATCAAATCATAATTTTATAACCAAATAAAAGTGGGCCCCATATATTTTCATTGAGTTTTGGTAAAAACATGAATATTTACGGTTTGAGTAGTTTAAGTACCTATAAGTTGCTGTGTTTTATATTAATATATCAACATATATGGTTAAATCTAAATAAGCTGCACTCTTCATGAAATCATAATGGCAAGACTTATATTCTTAACCTCCATGTGGATTATGAGAAAAAATTGTGTCAGGACTTTAATTTTCAAAATGAATGTAAATCTCTCTCAAATATAATTTTAACGATATTACAAACAACTTATTTTTCCTTCTTGAAAATTCCCCAAGAAAATGTCAAGTTGTTTATATATATTAGGTCAATTTCTTCAATATACATGTTATTTTCTATCATTAGTTGTTAAACTTGTAAATTCACATATAAATCATCGTAAATTTATGTATTGATTCTTATAATATAAATTAGGGTTTGTAAATTTTATTATGCACACATATTATTTTGATTTTGTTTGTTCTTAAAATTAGTATTTGTAAATATTTACATAGACATTTGTTATTTTGTTATTATTAAATGTTAAAATGTATGCATGCATTTGTAAATTTACTTAAGAATTTGATCTAAATTTTATCGATGCTAAATGCTTTTATTTGCATTACACTTTTTTCTCTATATGGATGGGATTTTGAGTAATTTTTCATATAATTCAGGAACTATTTGTGTAATTTATTCTTGTTTTTCAGAAACATTTATGAATTTATTTTGAAAATAAAAAGTGTCTGCGTAATTTCGGTACAATCATTGGAGGGGCGCGCGCGCGCACACATATATATATATATGTATATATATATATATTCGGAAACAGAATGAATTAACGCCTACATAGTTAAAAGATGATCCAAGAAAGTATATATTTGAATGTAAATGAAAACACAACATATAATTTTAGTAAAATTGGAGGTCAATGTAATTTATCGATTAAATTTTATAAATTATGGGCCTTTATATGTAATTTTTTTCAAAAAAAATGTTTTTCATAATAAATTTCTAAAAACTCTATAAGAGAAAGAGATAGAGCACTAAAAATGGAGCTATCATAACTTTGCCATCTTCTCTTGGTATCCTTTTCTGCATCCTTTTCCACTTCTCTCTCTCTCTCTCTCTCTATCTATCATTCACAATGAAAAGACCCTCCCAACTCACTCCACAAACATCAACATGTCCTATCTATTCTCTCTTTTCAATTATATAATCCTCTAATAATCTAATAAATTTTTCAAAATGTTTTTTATGGCTTATTAAATCCTTAACTCGACAGTGATTCTTTCAAAAAGCTTAATCTCCTTAATTACCATTTAACTTCTAGGTTCAAGAACATCCTTTTCTCCTCGTATGGGGCGGCAGCTAAAGTTTATTCGCCTACTTAAACTTCATTCAAACCACATGCCAGAACTAGTTTCTCACTGTATCATGTCAATTTGGTAATACGGTAAATCAATACTTTTACGCAAGTTGGGGTAAATATGTGGAGGATATTATTTCGTTTTACGGAAAAACATTGTTGAACATACTTTTAGGAATAAATAAGCTTTTTCAAATAAGCACATTATATTATTGCTTTGGATCCTTAGCATTAGAGTTAATTCACTTTTTTTAAGATTAAGGAAGTGAGTTCATTTATATATTTATCATTTTTCTCAAAACTAATTTTCTTAACTTATAAGCTAATATATAATGAAATTATATATATGAATATTTCATAATATATAATATAATTAGGTGATTTCTTTAATTTTTATTAAAAATCCCGAGTTTTGGGCTGTCATGAACTCAATGAGTGACAACGTAATGCTCCTACGTTTTGCTCAGCTCGACTCTAACTGCTGCTAGTTTCTTTTTGTTTTGTTTGTGTTTTCTTGTTAGTCTTGGTGGGTCTGGTGCTTCGCTGAGATATCTACGGCTAAACCTTCTTTTCATAAACTTTGTTTTAGCTGTATATTAAAATTGTCGTTATATAAAAAAATACTTAGTTTAATTACTTACTTAGCAGCTCATTACACTTAATTTCAGTTCATGTTAATCTATGCTATCTTCAGATAAAAAAGTATGTTAATTTTGAGCTAGCTGAAACGATTTATACTGAGTTTTCAACTTCAAATGTTCTTAGATATTAAATCTAAATAATAACTATTAAATATTGATTCATGAATTTACAATTTTCTTAAAATTTATTATTTAAAAAGAAAATGTGGGTGTTCACCTCAACAAAGACTGCTTTAGAAAACAGTTGGAAAATTTGCTAAAAATGTATGCAAAATAAAGAAAGGAAGAAAAAATTATTATATATATCCATAGAATGAAAAAAAACAGAAATTTCATTTTAATGGTTCAAACCAGGCATATTTTTCTTCATGATCTTAAATGAAATTTGAAGAAAACATTATTACATATGGCTTCCCTGCATAATAAAATAGTTTGAAATGAAAAATTCAGTTCTTAGTTCTTACTACGCATCCTAATGGGTAAACTTTAATATTCAAGAGTACTGTAGTCTTCATCGTTCGACTCATATTTATTATATAATCATTTTATATAAATTATTCAATTTTTAGAGGCTGAAATAATTTTACTGAATTTTTAATGTAAAAGATACGTTTAATTGATATGTATGAAAGTACATAGAAAAGCTCCATTTATGCGCTCTCATGTATATATTGAAACGATAAAGATATTTAGTCCTATCTAAATAAATTGTGTGTATATATTTGTCAATGTTGAAAGAAATTATATTATTCACCACAAGTTTTGAACTTATGAAGTTATAATCCAATAGATTTCCCATGAACTTTAAAACTATATATGTACAAATAACTCTCTTAACATTTAAAATATGATAATATTAAACCACCCTAAACCTTTAATTTTGTGAGGACAACGCCTAATCATCAATTATATAGCCCTCACAAGCTTTGAGTTATATGCATAATACCCCTTTTAAACTTCAAGTTATAAGTAATGAACAAAACTTATGACACCGTGTTATCTACATAATGTAATTATTTTTCATTCTAGAAGCAGGCCACTTATGAGAACATTGCTTTGCATTTGCTAGCAAGTTTAAAAACAAGCTTAAGGGAAAAACAAAATAAAAATTGTTTCAATATTTATTAAAAAATTGCATTTGAAAATAAAAAAAACATAAAAATTTGTTTGAAACATTTGTATTCGAAATCTACTTGAAGATATGAGAGAAGGTGAGAGATAGGGCAGAGGGTGCTAACGAACTGAGAATTGAAGGACTGAGAGATGACAGAGACTATACAAAGCCTTAGTTATCCAATGCATGAAAATGTAATGGACCGTGCTTATTATTAATTAGTACGAAAATGTTTTATATTTTTTCTCAAGTGTATAGCCCAAAACTTAGCAACTTGTATCGTACATAAAACATCATAAAAGAGTTGAAGATGAACCATTTTAAAAGGACATTTATCCTATATAGATATATATATTTGATCTCACATTCAGCTCAATTCAGCAGTTGTTGCTATCAAGCTTCGTTCTATCCCTTCTCTGTATTGTTGGTTTTAATAGCATCCTTTGTCTCCAAGGAATGTATGATATGAAGGATCTTACGTGTATGATGTAATGGGTCGGTGAACAATTATTGATTTTATGAACTATAATTTAATATTATAATATTAGTCAAAAAAAAGTTAAACTATATAGGGTTCGTTTAGGAACACAGTGGAGAAGTACTTTAACGCAAACCGAGATAACTATGTGGATGATATTATCTCGTTTTGCAGAAAAACATTGTTGAATGCACTTATGGAGAGTAAATAAAATTTTTCAGACAAACACATAACGAGAGTTCAGTACATCAACTCTGAGTTTGAAAATGGTTTGGAGAAAAACTAATAATCTCTGAACTTGTCTCATTCTCCGTCCAATAGTTAAATAAATTTTAAAAGGAAAAAATCCCTACTAAATATCATATGAATTTCAAAATTCTAAAATGGTGATGCAAACATGTAAAATCCCAATTCCATACCTCATCACCAAAGACGAATTTTAAAATGTTTGTGCTTTTATGAAAATACACCTCACATAATTTTTTAAAAATGGTATAGCTGGTGGAGCTCCATCGCTGGTCGTCGACCACCGGAGCTCTCGCGATGGTGGTTATTGTTTCGTAGTGAAAGTCTTTTGTTTTTTAATATAGGGTCATGGTAATGGAGGTGGGATTTGATCTCACTCCACCTTGGATCCCAAAAATTTTGGTGGCCTATATATAAAATGCAAAATCATATATAATATATGTAAGAATTAATGTTTTAAATAATTTATTATAGTATAATACGAATGACACTATTTAAAAAATTTTGATCTCACTCCACCTTTGGCCAACTGCTGCTGGTGGGTTACTGGAGACCGGCCAGGGATTTTCTAGCCCTGTTTTGAAAGCACGAACATTTTAAATTTTCTATTTAGTGATAAGGCATGGAATTTGATTTAGACGTTGGCATGACATTTTTGAAACTTTAAATTCATATGGTAGTTATTAGGTATTTTCCTTCAAAAAGAAGGCAAACAATTATACTTTTAGTTATTTAACTTTATATAAGGTTTTAATTTGATCCCATAATTTTATATAAATTTTTTTAATCATTTAACCTTGATACCATTAATATTAAATAATGATTTTTATCTGTAATTGTTATTTTAGAAAATTAAACTTAGTATATCAACATTTGATAAAGTATAATTAAATGATCAAAATAAAATTACTTAAATTTAAAAGATTAAATATTCACTTTTACCCTAAACACGTACACATGTAAATAGTAAGTGACGGATTAAAATATGTTTTAGTTAGTATTAATGTGGGTATATTTAGTTTTTAGTAATCATTTGAATCGGCGAAACGGTTAAGCGCTAAAAAAAAAAGAATTTCTGTATTGTTTCTTTATTATTAGGTCTTTATCTCGTCGACCAAATCAAATTATCAATTCACTTATTTTCTTACACCCATTAAACGGTGATCACTTTTTGATCAATTTTTAAATATTTAAGATAGTCATTTTTATATTTTAAAGTTTAACTATACTTTGTAATCATTTAATTTAGAGCCGGTAATGCGGGTTGGGCCCGCCACCTTCAACCTGCGGATTGGCGGGCCAGCCCGCTTAACCCACTTTTTTATTTTTTTTATTTTTAAAAAATATATGTTTTATGCTTTTATATATTTTTTTACTTTTTTATCCCAATATTTTTTGCAAAGAAAAAGTAATATTAAATTCTATTTTTAGGAAATTGTTGAACATTTATTCATAGAATTCGAAAGAGAATAGCATAAATATGCAATCTTATAAAAAAAACTGGATAAAAAAGGAAAAATAATTTATTTTTTATTTTTTTAAAAAATAAAAAGTTACCCGCCATGGCGGGCTGCGGGCTGGGGTTTTCCAGCCTGCCCAGCCCGCCAACCCGTTGGCTAGCCCACTTTACCGGTACTAATTTAACTGTATAATCACATCTAAATTTAATAAGTCATCATTTTCTATTAAATAAAACTAACGGTGTTAAGACAAAATGACTAAAAATATACTTTATAAACTTAAAGAAATACATTGAAATTCGATATAAACTTAAGACAAAATGTCTATATTTTGTTTCTTATTTAACTTAGTAGAGATACATGTGGGTCAACACAACAGATATAAATCTCTGCATGAGACAAAAATACACGCGAATTTACGAGACTAAGTAAGATATTAAATAAGAAAACGTAATAGTGGGGCGTAAATAGATAATATAAAAAAATTTTATACTTTTCCTTCACACTGAAATATCTATATTTGCCGCTAAAAATCATTAATTTAATTATGATGATTGTGATTCCGTTATAATTTAAAATAATCACTACTAGAAAAATCAGCTTTAGCAACGGAAAAATCAGATTTAGCGACGGAAAAATTCCGTCGCTAAAACAAGGGTAGCTAAATTTAGCGACGGAATTAGTGACGTCAAATTTAGCGACGGATTTAGCGAGGGAGAATTCCGTCGCTAATTTAGCGACGGAAGTTTCCCTCTCTAATTTCATCGCTAATTTAGCAACGGAATTAGCGATGAAATTTTCCGTCACTAAATTAGAATATTCCCTCGCTAATTCCATCGCTAAATTAGAATATTCCCTCATTAATTAGATTATTATGCCTTACTTTTTCGTCGCTAAATGTGTTATATTCCAGCGCTAAATGGGCAATTAAGAGAATCAACAACGCTAAATTTATTGTTGATTTAGATATGAATCAACTACGTATTTAAAAAAATATTTTAAAAACAAATCCTGTTTAATCAAACAATTAACTCAAAAATCAAATTTTAAATAGTAATATCAAGTACATAGTATCTTTAACCATAAGAACACATCCTAATGCCTAATAAAAGTCTTAAAGTTGAAAAAATACATATAAAGGTTAAGAGCTCCAAACAATACAATCATTGCTAGTGATTTGGATCTGGGTTCTTGAAAAAATTTGCAGAACTAGCACGTCGATTGAATTATAGCTTTCTTGACATAAAACCAGTTTTACTAATTTGATTTTTGAATAATTGTAGTTTTCTTGACATTTCTGCACATCGCTTGACCTACAAATAAAGAAATGATGCTAAATAAGCGTGTTTGTAATCAATAATCACTAATAATAAAGAATATCTTTGTGAATATAATTACACATCTCTTGTAACAAACAAAATAAAACATGGAGTCAGGAACTCAGGTCTGTGCCAGAACGTTGGGAAACAAGGAAAACATTAATTACTGCTTAAACAGATTAGCAATTAACCTTTTTAAACCATAATTTCTTGACTATCTTTGACATAATTTCAATAAGAGAGACAGACATAACAGATGGTATATGAAATTACACGGCAGAAGAGAAACCTTTTGAAGTACAACAATAAAGAAGCGGCTCCAGTATTTTGATCTTGAGGCACAATCCTCATACAACGCTCAAGTGGGAAATTAGAAACTTCCTTTGTAAAATCATTTGTCATAGAATTCTCAGTTTCCTGAACACTATCTTCAGAATCTCCACTATCAAGATCATTAATATCATTTTGCATCTCTACATTATGATTGCAATCGAAAAGATCCTGAAAGCTTCTGCCAGAAGGAAACGTTTGAAAAGAAACATTTATGCACAAAGTATAAACAAGAACATTTGAAAAACAATTCATACTAAAAAAAAATCCATCAATAAGATCAGATAAACAAACTTGGAAAAGAAACATTTATGCACTTGATGGGCTAGTTCTTGTCACAACTCTCTATAAGGTATGGATCTTACAATCAGAGATAGTACTTTGAAAAATAGGGCATATACAATGAATAAGTGTGAATAACTCTTTACTGTTTGTTTACAAAAGTTTTCAAAATGGTAATCCTTTGGCCAATTATGAGAGACAGGCATCAATTCTTTAAAAACTTAAATTATACCTATATTGTAAGCATGTGGTCCAGAATCTTCAGTGAATACTCTGCAACAAGTTTGTGAAGACTTGGACTGGTTAAGAACACCAGTGGAGAGCTTGTTGGCTAACCATGCGAGTCCAATCTATAAATTTAGAATGGAGGATGAAAACAAATCCATCTTCCAACCAATAGAAGTAGTAGTAGAAGAAATAAGGCAAAGGAATTGCTGTAACAGGAAGTTAAAAAGTATTCCTTTTTTATCAGCATTTCATTACGAAACTAACAGCCAAACAATTAAAATTTACAAAAGAATAGAATACTTTAAAGTTCACAGAAGAGGATAAATATACCGTAGATTACAGAGCAGGAACAAATAATCAATTACGAAGTCACTTTTTTTTTGTTGGTGGGGTTCATCTTGTGCTCAAAGATGATGTTAAAAGCTATGGCAGTTGCCTCTTCAACATCATAGACAGCTCTTGCAATCTTTCATCATATATAGCATACATGTAAATATTTAAAAAAATAAAAAGGAAATTAGAATTTAACTAAATCCAATCAAAATTTATTTGAATTGACAAAGGACCTGTGCAGGGTTTGACACATTGGATGGAAGATTCTCATTTTGAAATTTCTAATCATCCAAGCCAAATGAACTACAACATAAAGAAGAGAATTAAAAGTTATAGACAAAAAAATTAGTACAAATCAACTTCCCATCATTTTTTGTAAAGCTATATTGCACTAAACATATGTCCTGTCAGATGCACTATAAAATGCTCCTGCAAAATCTAGACTCTTAAGTTAATTGAGTTTAATTTTGCTAAAAATCTACTAATAAACAACAATCAACTGACACAACTAGATGGTATTCCCAATATGTTGAGATGCACAGCCAACATTTGATTCGAATGTGGTGACTCTTTCTAGTCAAATAGGCTTCTCGCCACACTTAAGAAGTTAATACGAAATGAGGAAATTTTCAGATGTAGGAAGGGTGCTGCTGAATTACATATGAGAAGGAGCACCCTTTCTTTTCTTCTAATATGAGAAGGAGCTTCTTCCTCTGTATCAAAGAAAAGGGTGAAAATTAGCAATGGGTATTTGAAAACAGCAAAAAAAAAAAAAAGCAAGGTCAAAGAAGATAAGAAATTTTTTCTCGGTACCTTTACCTGCAGTAGTTTAAGGAAACTTTAGGAGTTCAATCATTAGCCGAGATAGAGAGAAAGAGTGATAACAATTTGCCAAAAAAATTCCTTAGACAAGTTTAAGCCTTAAATCACAGTGATAAAAATCTAGGTATTTGTCAGCAAGCTGAAGCAGTTGAAGCAATGGTGTAGAAGCTATTTAATTTCTCAAGAGCTATGCTCAAACAAGTTTCGGTTTTAAATTTTCAGGCGGGAGTGAAATGCAAAATGCAGGTGTAAATTTACCTGCAACTTCTTAGAAGCCATAACTATCGATCTTCAATCCTATAAGTTTCGCTATGGAGAAGATGTTGAAGACGGAGGTATTATTTCTGCAATTCCTCCTTTTGTTTGCCTTTGGAATTCGAGCGACTCTCTCAGTCGTAGAGCTCCAATCTTTTAATACTCAATATCATACAGACGAATCCTTCAATGGCGAGAGTGAAGGAGTAAAGGGATGGAGGAGAAACACTCGCACGAATTAGGGAGTCGATGGGCTCTGCACAGCAAACAGGACAAACGCGAGCTCGTGTTTGACCCCTTTCACCCGTGAGTCTATGCGAAGAGCGAGAATAGGACGAACGAGCTGGAGCTGGTCACGCAAAAACACGATGGAGCTAGCTGCGACTATTCACGCGATAGAGCTGGATGATGGCGACGGGACCAGGATGATGATTGACAGGAGCTTGCAACGGACGAGCTGGTGACAGGGCTGACCGCCGAACAGGGACAGATGGAGACAGGACGATGGAGTAGGGGCTAGATCCGTGCGTGACGAAGTTACAAGCTTAGACCTGGGCAACGAAATGGACAGAGGCAGGAGCTGGTTTGAGGATAAGGAGACATGGGCACATAGAAAATCAACTTAGGGTTTGAGGGTCTGGGGAGAAATTGTAGATGAGGAATGAGTGTTTGAATTAGAGAGTGATCGTGGTTCAATTGAGGAAATGGGAATAGGAGAAAAGTGAGAGGAAATTGGTAAAAAAATTAATTTTTTTAAAATAATAATATTATTCAAATATATATTTTAATATTTTCAATTTAATTCTTTTAAGAAAATTAGAGAGGAATATTTAAGTCGTCGCTAATTTTTCTCGCTAATTTGAAAAATTAGAGTGAAATATAATATTTCTCGCTAAATTCCTCGCTAATTGAGCATTTTAGAGAGGACCATCCAAGTCATCATTAATTTTCCTCGCTAATTTGGACATTAGAGAGGAATTTACTATTCCTCGCTAAATTCCTCGCTAATTGGGATATTTAGAAAGGAATTTCAAAATCGTTGCTAATTTTCCTCGCTAAACTATGATTTTCTAGTAATGAATTAACACTAAATAAATAAACTAAAATATGAGAAACACAATTATTATTGACAGGTGAATAGTCCCTACAGGATAGGTGTAGCACAACATGCTTTGCCCTTTTTTTTGTCTAAAGGAGATATTCATATCATATTTGGCTTTCTTGATGAGTCTATTTACAATGAAATGCGTCCAATTATTAAAATATTAATAAATTCTAATCTAACCCCTTATGAAGATATGAAGAAAGCTCTTGAGAATAGTAAATTTCAAAAAGTGAGAAAAGGCATGTTTGTGTGAGTATCGAAGAACTATGTTTGCGTTAGTCAAGATAAAACTCATCTCACATATTTACTTCATAAACCGTAAATCACGTTGAAAAAATAGTTTTCACAACTAATCCAAATGGTTAGAAAGCAATTCATTGAACTTAACAAATTCTCCTTCAGACAGTCATCAGGCCATGAGTTTCTTCTTCCTCCACTTTAGCATTCTTAATATGAGGTCACTACTAGTAACTCCACTTTATCGTTTAGTGCCTTAATCTCGACCTTCAATTTTGCTTACTTCTTAACCAAGACCTCTTCATAAATCATATTCAACCATGCATATGAAATCCAATTGTCAAATTTGAAATCAACGCCGTTATACTCATTTTCATTAGATGATAATCTTCTCCCTTATCAAATCAAGATGGGTTATGGCTGAGCCACATTCATTTTAAATTTGGAAGGATCACAATGCATACGTATATTGACTTAGCATCAAACCCATGGGTGACAACATTTGACTTTAGCAATGCTCACTAAACCAACAGGGTGTCAGTAGCAAGTAGACATCGAGTTTTAAATGTATGAATGACGTATAAATCCAGCACTCACTGTCTAAGCCCTAACAAGGTAGGCCAACCAAACAAAACAAACTTGGAAAAAGATAAGTGCAGGAAAATGTTCAATATTATAATTAATATATATATATCAACTGGCAAGCCAAACAATTAAGGAACTAATTAAGATATACATGTATATATGTAATTAAGATATGATTTAGATATGCATATGCAATTAATATATTCAATCACATATGTAATTAAGATATACATTTGCAAATAATGAATATCTTGAGAATGATTTAAATATATAAGGCCATTATATTTGAATCATCAACAAGGTTTACCCCTTACTTGCATAATATATTCAATTACATGCATACATATACAGGGTTTAGTGTAAACTCAAAATTAAAAGAAAGATATATAATGTTGCGTGAAACTGAGATAAGGAGAAATGACGAATTAAGCCCCTATTTATTGTAATGTTGTTCTCCTTATAACCGTTACTCATTGCCCCAAAGTACCATCTTAGATGTAAACAATGGTTTTAGAGTGTTCACATTATCAACTAAGTAGTTATAACGAACAAAATCAAGTGTCTCTAACGAATGAAAACTTTTGTTGCACTAATAGAATATAGACAACAAATTTGCGTTCAAACGTTCATAATAAATCTAATGGTGAATACAACAGATCCATGGAATATGAAGTTACAAATCTACTATCATAAGGGTGGCCTTCAGCTTTTATTAAAACGAAACTTGATAACAATAGTATCACTCAAATGAAATGAAATACAAGTCCTATGTTGGCAACGTACTACCCTAATATGCACATATACCAACCGGACCTAAAGACCTAACAACCCGCTAACTCAAGCTTGGAAATGCAACTGTTGTTTTCGGTCATTTGGGGGATTTTTGTCGCAGCCATCTTGTGGCTTCACAGCGGTGAATTGTTTTTGTTAAGTGGGAGTGCTTTCAGGTCCCCTTCGATCACCATAGCCAACTATTTGCTTTGTCGTGGCGATCTTTCTTCAAGCTGCGGGTGCTGTTCTTAGGACACTTTCGCTGCGGCCAACCTACACATTTGAATTGTTTCCCTCCATCTTGGGTTTCATTCATAGTGACCAACGCTTGTTTTGCCGTGGCAAACTAACCTCCATTTCCAAGCTTTCCTCTCTGGTCACTTTCGCCACAGCCAACGTTCGGTTTCACTACGGCTAACATGTATTTCCAGCCTATCTTTTTCTATCCCAAGATGGTTTCACCGAGGCCAACTCTTGGCTTTGCCATGGCGAACTCTTTTCTACTAGCGATAATAAGTGATCACGTGTTGGTCACCCATACCTCTGTTTTCCGTCTCATTTTCGTTTCTCCTTCCTTCTTCCGTCCTGGTGCGTCACCGAGAGCTCTGCCAAGGCTTGTTTGTGAGATCATTTAGGTAAGCAAAATCTCCCCTTTTCACTTCACCTCCTTCATGATAGTTGTTCTATGTATTTTTCTTTTTCTAATGATAGTATTTTTTTTTCTATGTTGGAGCTATTTTTGGGTTAGGGTTTTAAGGAAATTTTGAGTTTTACTAATGTAAGACCCTAAAAATGTAAAGTAATATTCATAAATTTAGGTAAAATACAAATTTATAAGGATTTTTCTTGATTGTTGACACCATAGTTATTATTTTGAACTCTATGGCCAACCAAAAAAATTTGTTAACCACTTCTCTTGGGCATGGGAGTGTCTTTGGAGTTGATATTGATTTTTAACTAGAAAAGATTTGAGGTTTATGATGATATTGATGTGAGATATTTTGGAGAAACTTGGAGTATGAAAATTGGTATTTTTGGATAGAAATGTGTTGTGATAAAGATGTTTTAATTATGAAATGCAAAAATTCGTGAAAGGTCTTGAAGTTTTTTGGGAAAAGGGGATGAAGTTTATTTAATTCATATATATATGTATATATGTGAGGTTTGTTGGGTTATCATTACATTGATGTGTATTTATGGTTGTGTAGATTGAATTGTGTTTTGAGGTTTTGATCGTTGGGCTCGAACTATTGTAGTAGTGCAACTTGCTTTGGTGAGAAGTAATCACATTTAAGTTATCTTGTATTCTTGTATGGGTTGTAAGATGTCTAAGAAATATCTTTGAAATTGTAAGTATTATTGTGATATTTGAAAATTCACAAGTGATGATTCTTTTGAGAAAATTAACACATAGTCACTTTTAATATATAAGCTTTCTTATGTTATGAATTGTTGGTGAAGCGGATAATACTATGTTATTATAAAAATTATTTCCTTAACTAATCTTATTCGGTAATGTTGTGTTATAAATGAAAATGTGATGGCAATGAGCATATGGATGTACGTGTTGTGGTATGGTTGTTGACATATGGATGTATGTGTTATTGTATGATTGTTGATATGTTGTTGGAGTTGAGTTGTGATGGAGATAGGGCAATGATGTTGTTGGTAATTCATAAAGTCTATGGCAATAGTCTCCGAATAATGATCATAGTGGTTGATATTTTATTGGACCTTCCAAGTCTTGGACCCAGTTGTAGGTGGCTTTGGGAATGGCTAACACTCATGAGTCTTGGACCCAGTTGTGGGCGACCATAGAGAGGTTTGACACCTTTCAGTCTTGGACCTAGTTATGGGTGGCTAGGAAGGGGGCTTATTTAGCTCATAATGATGGTTGACTCTAGCCAAGTCTTCTATTATCATATGTTAGAGTCCAAGTTAGAGTAAATAAGAAGGGGCTTGGTGGAGGGAATTGTGTGTACTATGTGGTATCCAGTAATTGATAAACATTGGAATACTATTTGATTTATGTTAAATGTTATTAATCTACCAACTCTTTTGTTTAATGCATAATATGAATTGGGTATAATATGTGCTTTCCAGTGATTGATAGATATTGGAATATTGATGGACTCATGAGGAATTTATGCACCTCCAAACCTTTCTGGGATATGAAATCATTAATTAAGTGCTCTTTTGACTTATAAATACGAACAATATGTTTTCCAATGAAATTGTCTATGCTTCGCTTCTTATAACCCTGCCTATATATGTGATGAATTATTTGTTGATTACTTGACCTTGTGTCTTATCCCCTAGTTTTAACATTTTTCAGGAGAGGGTCCCAGTATTGGTAGGCTGGAAGGAAAAGAGTTGGAGGCCTAGTGTTGCATCTCTGACGTGGGGCCACCTCTTTTAAGATATTCATGTTAGAGATGTTTATATTGCCATATATTTAGGTTGTGCATACTCTGCATATTATTTTGCTATATTTGGATGTGGATGAAATGTTACTAATATGCTGATGTCAGTCTCTAAATTGGGCTTATGTCAACATGATAAGGGTACTTGGATAGTCATAGTCTCCCTACGTGAGAAGTTCCAAGTGTGAATAATAATCGATATTGAATGGCATTGGGTTATCTCTAGGTTAAGATGGCGGTTGATTAAGCATTGAGTCATCTTTAGCTTGAGATGATGGTTCATTAAATTAATTCATGTAATTTATGTAAATAGGGGTTTTATTTCAAGGAGTTTGGATGGGGACGTTTCATTCCACAACTTAAGTCAATTAACACCAATATCCACATGTCATCAAACCAATGCAATTACACAATAATATACCACATACAACTCTATACCATACCATAATTCTCCCTATAGCTCCCTCCTGTCTTATTGGCTTTAACCAAATGTAGTGATAGCTACCTAACGAGCTTGCTATTCAAGTGATGTTGACCAGTGAAAATCCATTACACACAATTCTAGACCATGTGTTATCCCCTCAATACCACAATTGGTCCTTGGAACTACCAGAGTACTATTGAAATTCCTTCATCTTTACCTCCTCTTTTTGCATGCTAATATTTGCATCATTGTCTTCTCTAGATATAATACCTCAAAGACAATGTCATCCTCCCCATTGACACATTAATTGTAAACAACAACAAGTATTCTAACATATATCAAGTCTGGAAACATAGGGATATGGCATTTAACATAATTGTACTCACCTTATCATACAAACCATGAGCTAAGAGATATAATTTATATAGTATTTAGTTGAGTTCATCATTTCAAGTCTTAAATCTCAAACCCAAAGTTTCATCTATGGGTTATCACCATAAAGGATACTATGCTGGTAATATGTAACTCCTACATGATATAAAACCTCAAAATTCATAGAATTGTTCTAGGTCCAAGGCATGAGAGATATGTTCAAAACACATTACCCACAAACTTGTTAATGCCTTATTTGATGATAACAAAATGATTTCAAGAATTATAAAGCTTAAATTGTTTATGATTTAAGTGTTCTTAGTGTTTGTTAAGTTTATATGGAAGTATTGAAGAATACTCAAGTTCTGTGTTTTAATACTCGAGTATCAATGGTTTTCATAAGTTTAAAATCAATACTTTCAAGCAACACTTGAGTTTTTTGTTGAAAGTGTTGACAATACTCGAGTTCGTGTTTTCAATACTCGAGTATTGGAGGTTAAAAATGTTTCTGAAATTAACACTCTAAGTAAAAACTCAAGTATTGAGATGAAGTGTTGCAAACACTTGAGCGATAATTTTGAATACTCGAGTATTAGTGTTAAAATGTGTTTTGAAAGAGTACTCCCATGTGAAAATCGAGTATTAGTGTTGAGGTATTGGTAACACTCGAGTATTGTGTTGCATTACTCGAGTATTGGGCTTTGTTTTTCAAAAGGATACTCAACACTTGAAGCAGAACACTCGAGTTACAAATGTAAGTATTGACAACACTTGAGTATTGAGGTTGAATACTCGAGTATTGAGTCAAAACACTTGAACTTGAAGTGGAACACTCGAGTTGTGGAGGAAGTGTTGACAACACTTGAGTGCTTGTTTTCAACACTCGAGTATCGGGCTAAAGTTTTCAAATGAAAGACAACACTTCAAGCACAACACTCAAGTATTAGGTGAAAGTGTTGACAACACTCAAGTATTGATTTTTGAATACTCGAGTATCAAGCCCCATTTTGTCAAAAACTCAACACTTGCATCTAAACGCTCAAGTAAAGACAGAAAAGTGACAACACTCGAGTATTGTGAGATTTCAAATGATTTCACTTCTAGTTTTCTTCTGAACACTCGAGTATCAATTGAAAGTATTCTCAACACTCGAGTACACTCATTTCAACACTCGAGTATTCACAATGAATTTCAAATTCTTCTCCAATACTCTCAGTGAACACTCGAGCAACTTCAAAAGTGTTTTCAAAATTCGAG
Source organism: Vachellia pachyceras (assembly GCA_025593235.1). Classification (NCBI taxonomy): domain Eukaryota; kingdom Viridiplantae; phylum Streptophyta; class Magnoliopsida; order Fabales; family Fabaceae; genus Vachellia; species Vachellia pachyceras. The sequence continues at coordinate 33,006 of JANTPZ010089754.1, forward strand.
CATTGACAAAAAACACTTGAGTATCATTTCACAAAATTCAAAATACTTGACTAACACTCGAGTATTATGATCAAGCACTCGAGTATATTTTCTCAACGGCTATTTTCTCTCTCTGACAGCTTTTCACCTGCTCCATATCTTCCCTTATTCACCTGCTCCATATCTGACCAATTCACCCCCTCTTAGTCTTATCCTGCACTAACATAAACCAACCACAATATAAAATTCAACTCAGGACACATTACCCACTCACAAGTCAACACAAATAAATCACCACAATTATGAATAATAAATCATTAGACTTTTCACTACATGTATCATCCCATGCAATTCATCATATAATCCCTAAGGTCTCAAACCTATCAAAAAGACAGTTCATTAAAGACAAATCTAATATTATGACAGAACCATAAAGATATAATTAGAGTATGCAAGCCTGTAAGTCTGACAATATATATTGTACTATCCATGTTTTCTATAATTGGAATAAATGCTAAACGGGTAACTACAGATTGATTAAAAGCCCAAAGAATAAAAGAAAAAGAAATAAAGGACAAAAAAGTCAATTTAGAAAGGATAGAAATTTAAAGTGTCATTTTGGGAATTCAAGGATCAAAAGTCATTTTGAAAGTGGGACTAAAGCGCCATTTCAAAAATTTGGGGACCAAATGAGTATTTTTGAAATGCAATGGTATTTTGGTAAATTTGAGAAAGATAAAGTGTAATTTGGTATAAGTTTGACCAAAATATTAGGAAAAATTTTGAGGCACCAAAAGATAGAAAACAATTCACTGATTAGTAATAGAAGCTTGATTTAAGTTAAAATGACAAAAATAACCTTCATGGGAATTTTAAAGTTTATTTAATATTCGACTATTTAATAAATAATTAATCAAATATAATTATTTAAAATATCTAGAGGTTTGGACATCTAATTTTAGAATAGGAGAAAATAGGTCAAAAATCGTAATAATTTATAAAATTGTTTCCAAAAGAAAGTCAGAAACAGTTTCCCTAAACGGAAAGAAAAAGATTTGAAAAACCTCAAACTAGGGTTTTCTTTAGAAATTAATTAAAGGTATTCTAGAAAGCAATTTGAAGAAAGAAAAATCATGAGAGTGTTAGATGAATTTATGGAATTTTTAATGACCCAAGTGATCAGGAGTTTATCGAAAAGCATTTCAAGTGCCATGAAGTAGCTTTAGGAAAACTTAAAATTTAGTAAAGAAGGTTGTGAGTGTAACCTCCATTTTCTTAATCTCATATAATAACTCTTTGTAATATATATATATATATTAATTACCATAGAGCTATATCCAATAAGTCAATTAGCAAGTCCATCAGATTACGAAGAGTTGTCATTTTATCAACATGATGGCATAATATCTCTAAGCATAAATTTGCGAATGCATCATAAAAATCATTAAATAAAAAGGGCATCGAGCCTCAACAATATGAATAAATCAGTGAAATCAGGGTTCGCCAAAATGAGCCCCATAGATGGTAATATACTTCAATCAACACATAAAATAATAAAGGAGGCTTTTTAGAGATATGCCGAGATATCTAAGCCCTTGAAGTTCTCCCCGACGTACCAGCACCACTAGAATTCCCTAAAAATTTAAGATCAACGGGGTGAGATAACAGTCTCCATAACCAAATTCCAACTCATTGTACATACCGACGTGTGCTTAATAGGTGACAAGTGGGACAAAATAAGATAGAGATGCACATAATGCTATAATTAAATCATTTAACTCTTTTACGTAACAAATCAGCACTTCATTAATCAAATATCCCCGTTGTGGTGCAGCCGTAGCCACCTAACGGTCATACTCACGTGGATGCAGCCGTAGCCACCCACTAATATCTCAATAATCATATATGATTCGTTTCGGTGCAGCCGTAGCCACCTCACGGTGTTGCTCCGGTGGATGCAGCCGTAGCCACCTAATGGTGTTGCCTCTATGGATGCAGCCGTAGCCACCTCACGGTGTTGCTCCGGTGGATGCAGCCGTAGCCACCTAATGGTGTTGCCCCTGTGGATGCAGCCGTAGCCACCCACCAGTGCTTTCTTAACCAGATATCATCCGTTTTGGTGCAGCCGTAGCCACCTAATGGTGTTGCCCCTGTGGATGTAGCCGTAGCCACCCACTAGTGCTTTCTTAACCAGATATCATCCATTTTAGTGCAGCCGTAGCCACCTAATGGTGTTGCCCCTGTGGATGTAGCCGTAGCCACCCACCAGTGCTTTCTTAACCAGATATCATCCGTTTCGGTGCAGCCGCAGCCACCTCACGGTTTGATCACGTGGATGCAACAGCCGTAGCCACCCACCAGCGTCTCATGTATCAGATATGATCCGTTTCGGTGGAACCGTAGCCACCTAACGGTCTTGCTCTCGTGGACGCAGCCGTAGCCATCCATCAATTTCTTTTCATATATATATATATTCCAAAAATCACGAGTCCCGCTAAGCATTTTTCTAATAAAAAATCCATATATCATTTCATTAGAGCATAACATCAAATTAACTCAAAAGCCAAACATTAGTATATATGATAAGTGGGAAGTGGTTACCTCTCACTAAGCCAAGATAACACTATCACAACAGAAATCTCCGTGCTCAAAACCAACAATTTTTCACAATTAATCTACACAATTCAACATTACTATACTTGAGTTTAATAACTAATTTTGGGTGGTAAAAATAACAGCTTAGGGACTTAAATCCCTCTAGAATTTCTAATACCACCATAGATCATCACTAAGTATATATGTACACACACACACACACACATATATATTTGTAAAAAATTATATTCTTTCTATAATTCAAAATGCTCATAAAACAAAATCCTTACAAATTTCTCAAATATCTCATTCTATCAAAAATTCTCATATACCATAATATATTTTAAAACTATTAATATCTCAATACTAAAAATAATTTCCTACTAAAAATTTCAACTTTTAAAATTTTAAACCCTCAAATAAAATATTTAACTCATAAATAAAATTATTATTATCTCCAATCAATTTTAAATAAAAATATTTAAGCTATTAAGGATTTACTTTTACCCTCAAAACATCAAATACAATATTTAACTCAACTTTAATAGGTCAAATATTCTATATATTAGAAACCGTATACAATAACAATATAGTTAAAAGATTTCTAAAATAATTTATATATCAATACGTAATTCTACTCTCATAGCAATTAATAATAAAATAACTTTACTAATATAAGATCTCCTACTAATAAAAATTCTAATTGGAAAATATCTAAATTCAAAAATATTCTCTAATCAACATAATATTACTACCATTAGAAAGAGAAAAATATTTATAACAACTTTCATAAAGAAGTTTACTAAAAATAAATCATTTTACTTACCTAAATAATCCCAAAAGTAGAACTTTGAGATTGGAAAACACCTCCTTGAACTCTCCCTTCTCTTTTGCTTTCTCTCACGCTCTCCCTCTCTTTCCCCTTTGCCCGCTGCTCCTCTCCCGGATGAGTGTGTGTGTGTGTGTGAGATTGTGTTGCATGTGGGGGTATTTATACCCCAACAATAGCCGCAGTTGGGGGCAAAATTAATGCCACAAACCCATCCCCAATTTCTTCTCCTCTGCCACACGTTTTTTGTGGCAGAGTTTACTTTTTTATTTTTTAACTCTTAAACACTCACTCACCCCATTCATAATGCCGTGCACACCATCTCATTCTTTTTTTTAAACCTTCAATCAATCACTTCCATCTTCCATTCTGCACACACGTAACCTTTGCTTTTCTTCTTCTTTTTTTTTTCTGATGACAGGACGTTACTGTGAGACCATGAAATTGTCACATGTAATGGTCCTATTTCAAGAGAAAAAGAGAGGTAAAATGTCACAAACAAGTGACATAATATATTACCTTATCAGTCCAAGTGGGCCCCACCTCAATTTAAAATATATTGTAACTTTTATTAAGTCATTTTCTCCTCCATTTTTAGCACAGAAGGTTAGACAAAACCATAGGGGAAAGAGAGAGAGGAGGCATGTTGACCGAATATGCATTTGTATGGGGAAGGAGTGTTTTGTGTTACATAATGCACGGAAAGAGGTTTAGAAACAAGAATAAGCAAGTGTATGGAAGAAAAAGTTTGAAAAATCAAATTTCCCTTCATCCTTGCACATTTCGGCTTGCTGGAGTTTTGTGCAAAGAATGAGTTTTTAATGATTTTGATGTTTCAAATGGATTTAGAATGCAAATTTTTGTAGGGTAGAAGTGAGAAAATAATTTTGGAAGCATTAAAATTAATTTTAATAAAGTTAAATGTTCTGGCCCTTAAGATTCAATAGGAGTTCTAGGAGGTTTTTAAGTGTTTTTAAATGCATTGAGTATGGTTTATTTCAAATTCTAAATGTATTATATTATGTGAAGGAAGTTAAATTACAAAGGAGAGATTTTAAAAAGCAAAAGGGAAGTTGCTAAGTTCAAGTACAAAGTTGAGAAACACGGTAGCAAAGTTATGAACTTTAATTTTGTCATTGAATATTTTATTATTTGTGCGATGTTGAATATTAATTATGTGCTATTTGAACAAGATATATTATGCTTTTAACATGCCATGGTTAGGTGCAAAGTGTTTGAGAAATGTTAGCACAAAATGTTCATGCATGCTTAGCTATATAATGAATGATAATCATGCATGCATTTAGTGATTTTGTTATGGGGATTTCTTTGAAGTCTCAATCTCCTAAAAATAACATTCTCTAGGCCAAAGTTCAAGTAAGTATAAATGGCAAGATGGTGAATGTTCTAAAACCCTTCCTTTTAATCCCTACAACTTAATTCGTTTCAAGACACTAATTAAGGTAGAATCTATATTTAGTAACTTGCTTCAATTTACCATGATTATAGAGTTCTACCTTCCGGATAAAATTATAATATTATATTATGAAGTTTCCAAAATATGCGGTAAGACATAGCTTACAAAATGAGTACTATAGATAACAATATATACAACAGTCAACACATAATTAATAAAAGAGGCTATACTGAGATAGGTCGAGATATCTAAGCCTTAGAAACTCTCCTCGACAAACCAGCACGGGAACTATCACCTGAAAGGTGTTAAATTGATAGAATGAGATAAAATTCTCAGCAACCAACAATCCATTTCATTGAGCATACAAGTAAGTGCCACGAGGTGTCAAGTGGGATAATTTTAATAAAAATGTCACAAGTCACCATATAAATATTCACACACATATTTATCAAGGTATAAAATCATAATCACCTATTTGTATCATCGCAAAGTTACATATAAATTGATACACAATAATTTCTTTCTCTAACCTCCCTTATTTCACTGAACCCATAGGCTAGTACTATCTCATGTGACTGGTAAATGAGCTTACTGATTAAATAATATGGACTGGCCAATTACAAAGCACAAGACCGAACCATGAGTCCCCTTTTACATCGCATGGGTGTCATAAACCCTCATCACAACGGGCATAGGATCATTTGGTGTACAGCATGGAAGTCCTCCAACCTGATTTCCTCTTTAGGTATGCTAGATATTAACCCCCTTATTTCCTCTATTTAGAACCTCCCATCAAAACAGCATTTACCATCTCCTTCTCATATCAATTTGACAATATAACAAAATGATTATCACATATCATCATCAATTTGCAAATTGTCTATAACATTTTCCAATCTCAAATCCAAATATATTAGTAATTATTTCTTCATAAAAATACATCCCACAAGATAATTTTATTAACAAATCTATTTCACAATTTCTACATAATCCATAGAAACTTATGGCAACACTCACAAACAAGTCACAAGTATGCACAACAAGAGGAGGTGGTTACCTTTCACCAAAAGGAAATATTATGGTAACTATGCTCATGTCCAACACCGACAATTTCTAGAATTTAGTCTACATAATTAAATATGGCCACACATTAATTTATTTTCTTAATAATTTGTCATATATTTTATTTTCTTAAAAACCCCAAATATTTACAAAAATCCTTGAATATCTCAATTTCTTCCAAATCTCTAAATAAACTATTTAATCCATTACAATTTACTATTACCCCAAATATCCTTTAATAAAATGTTTAACTTAAATCAAAATACTCTTTATATTTAAAAATTTATACAAAAATAAATTTCTAAAATACCTCAAATATCCAATAAATAAATATAACTATATAGAAAATGATTATAAAATTATATCTATTTTTATACAATTTTTATAAATAAAACATCAACTATACAAAAATTTAAATACTAAAATATTCCCTAATCAATATGATATTACTACCATTGGATAGAGAAAAATATTTAAAATAACTTTTGTAAGAAAACTATATTAAAAAGAAATCATTTTATTTACCTAAATGATCCTAAAAACATAACCTTATAGTTAAAAAACTCCCTTTAAGCTTCTTTTTCTCCCTCCCTCCCTCCCTCTTTTCTTCTCTCTGGTCGCTGATGTACGGTGTGTGTGTGTGTGTGTGTGTTGTACGTTAGCTGTGGTGGGGTATATAATATCCCTCCACCGCCAATAGTCTCATACACATATTGCTATATTAATTTTTTTTTTCATTTTTTCCTTCATGGAAGACGGTGGATGAGTCGAAAATAGGAAAAGGGGAAAATTGCTACAAATTCCCTTAAGTTACAAAGAATTACAGTGTTACCCCCTTTTAAAATTTTAATTAAATCTTAATAGAAAAATTAAGATAATACAAATGCATAAGTGAGGCTATATGATCCCAAGAATGCTTTGGAGACTTGTTATTTTATGTCATTTGTTTATGTTGGAGTTTGGAGAATGTATATGTCAAACTTCTACCTATTTTGACATATGGATAATTATATGTAAATGTACTAATGGCCCGTTTGGTATTGTGGAAATGGGAGGATGGAATTGGCATCAGAATTCAATTCCATGATGTAGTCATGTTTGGTATGATGGAATTAGAATTCCATGTGGAATTCAATTTCACCAAAACATATGGAATTCAATTTCATACCCAAGCCCATGGAATTCATTTGGGTTCTATGGAGCCCTAATTTTTTGCATCAAAATATCATCCCTTGTGTAAAATAGTATTTTTTTGGTACATTTAAAAAAAATCAATGTTTATATAAAATGATATGGATTCCATATTCATTTCCATGGTATACTAAATGTAATTTTAAAGCCCATTTCCATATCCATTTTCACTTCCATCTCCATTTCCATCAAAATCAATTTCATCGTACCAAACGGGGCATAAGTATGTTAAGGAAGTGTGTTGAATGGAGTTATGCATGCCAAGTTAAAAGTGGAACAATTTGAAAGTGCCAAAAAGTGTCCAATACCCTTATCAAAGCCCTAAATTGAGGTTGTAGTGAAAAATAGTAAGTGAAATCCAATTGGTCTTAAATTTTCTAGAAAAATAATTCTTATGTCAAGATTCAAAATGAGCCTAAGTTCTTGGAAAAAAATGAGCCTAAGTTTTCTAGAGTTGAAATTTTTTACAAAAAGATATAGTTTTCTAAAGTGAAAGGAAAAATATGGAAAATTGAAAATTTACCATATAAATAGTATAACTTTATGTAATAAACTGTATCCATTGGTTAAGAATTAGACAAATTGATATTTTTCTTTATCAGGAATTCAACAAGCTTCATTTAGAGACTTGACCACTCAATTTTGATTTTTCTATAATCAGTTATGAATTTTAAAAGTTACCCAAAAATATAAAATTTTACCAAATGAATAGTAATATTTGGTATGTTTTAAAATTTCACTTATTTAGTCAATTCTTTGTTTTAGAATGTATTAGTGATTGAGATTTATTTTCACTATATTTTTGCTAGAATTTCCAAAGCTTTTAATGTAATTTTGGTCCTTCATAACCCTTCTTGTGCTTAAATTGAGATTTAGAGTTGTTGATCTTGATTAGCTTGATTTCATGTGTATTTGCAATGAATAATGATACATTTGCACTTAATTTCCATTATGAGCAAGTGATGCTTTACATGTTTGCTATTTCATTTCAGGAACTCTATCAAAGATCATGAGGAAGTAGCTCTGGAACATTTCACCGCAACGTAATTCAAAGTTCGCCGCTGCCAAAGTTTAATCAGGCGAGTATGAATTCTCGGGAGAGGTTCACCGCAGTGAATATCATGCATCAGCAACGAATCAGGCTCCAAATGGAAATAATACCTGACCCACCTTCTTGGATTCGACCCTGGACAGTTGAAATATGCCAATTAGGGTAAGTTTCGAAGAGGAGATGCAAAAGCAGCCAACATCTCATTTTCTCTCATTTATCTCATATTCCACACTCCACAACCCTAATCTTATCCATCTATCATCCTTAATCCATTCATGCCTCACCATCCATCCGTCCGGAGTCCGAAACTACTTGCTATAAGTAGTTGAGCATCTCCCTTCCTCTTGGAGATGAAGATGGTCTGAGTTTAATGTGTCGAAAAGGGGAGTAATATTTTTCAATTTATATTTATGTTATGAATTACATAGTTTCTGAGTTAGGACTTGTGATTTGTACATAAATACTTGGTCTCAGTCGAGCTAAAATTGGATTATTTGTGTATTGAACTTGTTTTATATTTGACTTGGTAGAGTGAAGTCTCATTTCTACCTATTCAATGAGAACTTTGTTGTTCTCTTCTATCTTCCTAGTAGTGCTTGATTTTAGAAACAATATTGTGTTGATTTGAATTTTTTACTTTGCGACTTCCGTACATGCATTAAGTGGTTTTGAAGGGTTTTATGGAATGGAGTTCATTGCATGGAATTTTTGACCCAGTGAGTTGTTGGAGTTTACATTACGAAAATTAGTGTGAAAACTATCACTTTCTCTCATATTTTGTGAACCATGATGGCCTAAATCATTTTCAAGAGGAAATCCGTTATCCAACATCTTTTACACCTCAATCCTGCTTTTGCTGTTTCCCAAAATCCAAAAAATATACCAAAAAGAGATTTTACTTTGTATTTAGCCTTTAGGTACATAGCAATTTTGAATCAAAAACATTTTTCATTTGCAAAGCAAACTTAAACACAAACTAGTAACTAGTGGTACTCAAAGCTCCGTAGAGAACGAGCCTAGAGTTGCATCCTATAGTATAATCCTTGGAAATCACAAATCTTTTGATCCATTTCCATTGCATTTCAACGACAAGGTTTTATCATCTATGCAAAAGAAAAATTTGTTGGGGATCAATTAGAGTTGTTCAATATTGATCTCTAATACGGGTAAAAATGTAATAAGTGAGGTGTCACACATCTCTTAACAGAATAATCTAAACTACTGAGCCTACAGTGATGGCTATTATCAAACTACTGGTTCATTCCCTTCACTCCTTAAACCACTAAATTCCTCCCCTACAAATAATAAACATTGATAGGGTGAAACATAAAGTCCCAATAACCAACAACTAGTTTATAAAATATGCATTATGGGATTATAAGTCAATGAAGCAATGCTAATATAAGATATTCAAATATAATCGAGGTATTCAATTTAATATAATCATAACATATACATAGATGGGCTCCATCTTATTCCTCCATATTACTCAATGACGAGGATTTGGCTTAACGCATTGAGCAACCTGACTAAGGTTCAGTAGCCACATTAATTCAACTGGTCCCCTTTCATTGTCCCTCCTGGGTATAGAATCAAAGGGTGTCTAACCTCCCACCTATGTCTTGGCCGATTCTCCACCTAGGTCTGAGCCATACTTACACCAACCACTGTGATCAATAGTGGAGGCAATCATGGATATATCACAAGCCCAAACATCATCAATCAACCCAACTATTTTAATACAACCTAACATTTCAATTTCGCAAAAGTACATTAAATCGCAATTCTTTTACAATAAGGATAAGTTCCAAATAGTTCATCATATATATTTTTAGCAAGATATATTCTTTTTTAAAAATACTTCTTACTTCACTAAAATTAAATACATAAACATAGAGATAGGATTCATATTAAATAAATTAGGTATCGAAAATACCTTATAATCCATGTAAGCATATAAATAAATTAACTATGGTTACCTCAACTTCAAGATACTTGTAAGCTCAAGCCACAAAAGCACCAATCACACTTAGATTAATCTACGCAATGACATAGATACAAATTTAATATATATAGATTAAATAATTAACTTGATTATATACATTTAAAGTCTTACAGCAATTATTTAAAGGGATAAAGACCTTTTTGCTCTGGAAGTGTTCCCTGTGCAGTAATGATGCCCCAGAAGTATCAAAAGTGGTGCAATTTCACTTCATCCATTAAAAATGTTAATTTTAATCTTTTGTTTGACTTATATGATACATTCAGTATAACCACATCTTTCTTAGCCGTGGCATCATCCAATCAGCCCCTTTCTTCCTTGCCATCAAGAAGTGGCCTTCATACTAGTTGCGAACATAAGTCTCCCAACTAACATTAATGGAAGATGGATTGATTACAGGATATGATTTTCATTTTCAGTTACATGATGAATAATGCAACCAAATCACAAGACATGAACCTCTTGTTGCAATCTCTACTACTCAATCTCACCTCACAGCTCCTAGAGAAGGTATTTCCAGGGTTCTTTGCATCTACAAGTAATTTCAACAAGTTGAACTGCATAGAGTGTGGGAGTTCAATAGTGAAGATATTGGAGACAGAAGTCAAAAGCTACTGTGGATTTGGATCATAATTGTAACATTAATGAAACAAACAAACAGGAATCTAGATTGAAACTAACAAACAATGTTAATAATAATTAACAAAATATGCCACCTAAATGGTGAGTCGCATATTGAGCCAATGAAAAATTGCCATAGTTAAACGTGCAAGTTACAGTTAAAATTAACATTTGTTAATGTTAAAGGTGAAATTGCATCACTTTTGACACTTTCGGGGCAACATTACTCCTTGAAAACTTCTATGGCAATATTGTTCCACAGGGAAAACTTCCAAGGCAAAAATGGTGTTTATCTCTTATTTAAAATTCCTACTCCTGAATAAACTCTCATCTATATAATTTAATCTAAATTCAATTATTTCCTTTAACTCAACAATTCAATTAAAGCACATGTTAACTTCAATTGCATAAAAACCCAATTAAAAGTTTAGGGTTTTAAACATAAAATTGTTTTTTGCTAGATTCAGACATAAAATTGCTAAATTATAGAACCTTTGTTTATTCAACATCTAAGCTTGTTAAAACTTCAATAATATCTCCAATAGCTCTAATAGATTATTCAATGTAAACCTAATAGGTGTAATGTAATATCCATGCTTTTACTATTAATTTAAGGCTGAACCGGTAGTTATGAGATGAGTTAAGGCCCAAAGATAAAAAGTATAGAAAAGAAGGAAGCTAGTGGACCAGAAAGAATATGGTCAACTTAGTCCTAAGGCTTTTAAAAAAGCCAAGGACATAAATGTCATTATAAAGACTAAGGGTAGAAAGGTCATTATACATAAAGATCAAGGGTAGAGAGGTAATTAGACATAAAAGTTAAGGGCATGAAGGTCATTTAGATATAAAGGCTAACGACACAAAGGTAATTAAGCATAAAGAGTAAGGGTAAGAATGGAATTTTGAAAGAAAAGTAAGGGCATTTTGGGAAATAAGGAAAAAGCCCAAGGGAATTTTGGTAATTTGACCAAGTCAAAGGTCAAAGTTGACCAAAATATCACAAAAATTTACAAATGCCCAAAAGATAGAGAAAACTCATTGATCAAAATGACGGGAGTCAGATTTTTCAAAATCGGCCTAGATTTTTCTCTTGATAATTTTAAAGATATGTTAGCCAAAAATAATTATTCGAGGTATCAAGAGTCCTCAAACATATGAGACCAGAGTAAGGAAAAATAATATGAAATTTCTAGTATTTTATAAAGGTATTCCTCATAATGCGATAAAGGCGATTTTCCGGATATGAAGGAAAATACCCGGGGAAAACCCTAAAAATTGGGTTTTCTTTGAAAATTAATAAAAGGCATCCCGAGAAGTAATTTGAGGAAAGGAAAAAGAATTAGAGTATTAGTGAAAATTCTAGATATTTTTAATGGCAAAAAACTCTGCTACTTGTTGATGGGCCGTTTTGTTGGTATCGAAATCACCTACCATAACACTATTGAAACTTGAAGATTTCTGAGGCCATTATTGAAGTGATTATTTTACCACTTGAATGAGTGATATTTGAATATTAAAAGAGAAATAAAAAGGTCTCTAGAAAAGTAGAAAAAGTTTACCAGAATAAAGTTATTTTACTGGTATAAGTTGTAACCGGATCAAGTAACTGGATGTCAATCAATTTGGTTTGTGCAACCAAGTTCCTAAATACTAGTTACACACCTTTATGAGCTACCAATGAGAATGCATTGAGTGTGTGTAGTGTTGGTGAAGTTGGAGCCATTGGATCAATCTCATTAATTCAAGATCAAATCTACACCATCCATTCTTTTTGCAGAAGTTTTATTAAGCAAAAGTTCTCCTCTTTCTTCTTCATTTGTGGCCGACTTTTGGGCAGTTTGGAGAGAACAGAAAGACGCCATTCTTGCACCAAGGGAAGAAGAAAAGCTTCAAGAAATCACAAGGTAAGATGCTTTACCACCCAAACCTATATATTTTCTTGATCCTTGCAACCTCCTCTACACTTCTAATAGATTAAATTCTTGATTGAACCTCTTTTTTTGAAGATTGAAGTTGTGAAGAGTTTAACCATAGATAATCTTTTAACCATCCCATCAAATAAGTAGAAGATTCATTAAACTGTGGAACGTTACCCTGCCATAATGTAATGTGCTTCCAATGCCAATAAAAAGTAACCCATCCAATGGTATTTAACATCTAGAAAACTACCAAATAAAATGCATCCCAAGCCGAAATATCACAAGTACCACCTTATCTTGGACCATCGCAAGGAAAACTATAACCAAAATCTTTTTTATCTAGCATTAACTTGGAACCACGTGCATCCAAAGCACCTTTTACTTAGATCAATGTAGTTGTATGTAAACATAGAGCAATAGCATGATGAACCAAGAAGTCTCCAGGCCCTATGGTTAAAAATAGAGAATTACTATTTTGATTAATAGCATTTAACCAACTAGGCAACCATATTGTAACATCCTAAATTTTCATTGAGAGAATTTAATTATCATTGAGAAATAATTATTTATTTAAAAGATTTAACTGTTATTTTGAAATAATACTTAGTTAAATATAGTTTGTCAGGTGTTTGTCAGGTAATCACTTGAGTAGAAAATAATTTATCTAAATGTGAACTATAAGAATTAAAGAAATCTTAAATGATAATAAAATTCTTTATAAAGAAAAAAATATGTATATGTATATAATGTATATAAATGAACATGTAGCCCCAATAGTTAATATATATATATAAATATAAAAAAGCAAACAAATAGAGAGAAAGTGGAGCAAACTGCACGTGGCTTATATATATATATATAATATATATATTAAATGAAACAATAAAAAAGGAGTGGGAGCTTTTTACGGCCTTGCATCTTATGTACCAATATATATAAAGGAGAGAGAGATGCAGTGCATTAGCCTCACATAGCCATTAGGTTTACATGTGTTTTCTTCTCTTCCATTTTCCTCTCTCGCGGTGGCGCTGCTCTTCTTGTGTGTAAAAGTTGATTTTGGGATCAATTAGGTAATCAAAACTATTTCCTTTCAATTTACTTCCTTCATAAAAAGTTTTCTAAAAAATTTTCTCTTTCTAACGGTAGTAATATCATACTAATCAGATGAAGATTTATGCTTAGGGTTTGAGATAAATGTTAAGTTTTGTAAGAACTGTCTAATGAAAGGTAGAGGAGAAATAACTGTTAATTTTCCTTCTTTTGGATTTACAATTTGAATGTTATTATAATTTAAAATAATTATTTGATTTAATCAGTTTGTAATTTATTCTATATAGGTTGTTTGCACTTATTAATTCTGAATTAAATAATTTATTAGTACTATTGAAGATATTCTTGAAGTTTTAATAAGTTTAGAATGTTGAACAAATTAATGATCTATAATTTGGTGATTCTATATTTGAAATATTAAACTTTAAGTTGGAGTTTTTGTGTATTGAAGTTAAATTGCAATTTAATTGAATTATTGGATGGAATGGAATGATTTGATTTACGTTAAATTAAGTGATTGAGAGTCTATTCAAGAGTATGTAGTTAAAATAATTATTTCAAAACTTTAAATGAATATAAGCAAGTTAATTATTATTAAATCATCATTTATATCCTTGTGTAGATTGATTTGAGCATGATTGATACTTTTGTGGCTTGAGCTTAACAGTATCTTGGAGTTGAGGTAACCATGGTTAATTCATTTTATATGCTTGCATGGATTGTAAGGTATTTTTGATACCTTAATTATATATTACGAATCTTATCTCTATTTTTATATGTTCAATTTGAGTGAAATGGGAAGTATTTTATATACATATAAAGGATATATTGTAGGATGAACTATTCATAATTTATTTTTCTCCGTAACATATTGTGAATTTATGCAATTGTAGGGAACTGACATATTAGATGGTATGGAAGTAGTTGGGGTGATCTTGTGACAATGGGATTTGTGTAATGTATTGTGAATGTATCAGTGGTTGCCCCACTACTGATCATAGTGATTGGTTGTATTGTGACTCAGACCCAACTGGGGAGTTAGCCTAGACCTAGGTGGGAGGCCAGGCTTTATTGTGACTTATACTCAGGTAGGAAGTCGGCCTAGACCCAAGAGGGAGGCCATGCTTTATTGTGACTCACACTCAAGTGTGGAGTCAGCTTAGACCCAGGTGGGAGGCCAAGAGTGATATGGAGGAGTAGGATGAAGGGATCACATGTGCATTCTGATTGTATTGAATGGAAAACCTTAATTTTGTTTGAATATTTTATATTTACATTGCTTTACTGACTTATAATCCCATATTGTATATCCTATGAATTGGTTGTTGGTTACTGGGACTTTGTATCTCACCCTATCGATATTTATTTTTTTCAGAAGAGTAACTTAGTGATTCAAGGTATGAAGGGAAGGAGCAAACAATTTGATAATAGCTATCACTGTAGGCTTAATAAGGAGAAATGTATATTGCCAAACTTATAGTGCTTGCATGATTTGATTCTGCCTTTATGATTATGTTGTGAAATTAGACCTATTAATAAATTATTTTGTAGTATGTGTGAGATATTAAGTATTGATTTGAGGAATATATATGGACATATATGGTTAATGGGACCATTAATAATTGATTTAATTTTTGTGACTTCTGATGGTGATTTGTGGGTGAGTATTGTGTCCTGAGTCGGAATAATATTGTGAATTGTGAATGGTTTGTGGGCTGGGTATCTCACCTACAACTTTTATGCCTTGGACCTTAAGGAGTTAACCATTAACTGTTCTTAAATTTTTGGGTGGTTTGAAATTACTAATGGTATAAGAAGATATTATAAATAGTATCAGAAGGAATTACGAATTACACCATCAAATGTAATTATATTGTGGTTAATTGGTTTAAGGTATTACACATATGATTCGCCACGCATTAAACGCTGGACTATTCATTTGATGAGAAATAAAAAGAAATATAAAAAATTTGAGTGGCTGAAGTTGAAGCAGCTACTTTTGAAGTAATAAAAAGTAGGGTTCTTGAGAGTGAAAGTGAAAAAGAAAGGGATTTAGAGGAAACCGTTGCTTGCAAATTACTCCTTGCGTGACAAAGAGTAGATTGGTACATATATTGCTTTGATTTGGTTGTTGTATGAATATTGGGAGTCATGAAAAATAAAGGGAGGTGCTGTCCAATTTTAAATTTGATGAGGAAGAGTTGTTTTTGAACCAAATAATGCATGAGAAGTGTTTTGATATCAAGAACAGGTTATTATACATGATGAAAGTTTGAAAAATCACAATATCCTCAATTGTTCTGATTTTCGGCCAGTCATGGGATCAGTAGAAGGAGTGTGATTTTGATGATTTGGATACTTCCATTAGCTTTAGAATGAAAAATTGTGTAGGGTGGAAGTGAGAAAAAGTTTTGGGAAGCATTGGAAATCATTTAAGCAAGTTTGCAAGTCTAAGGTTTTAAAAAGTTCAAGAGGAGAGTCGTTGAGTTTTTACGGCTTTTACTGATTGGTAATAGCTTGAGATTGATAGTTGTGATGTTATATTGTATATAGAAAATTAAACCATCAAAGAGCCTTCTTAGAAGGAAGAAAGAGAAAGCCTTCAAGTCTAGAACAAATTAAGAAATCAAAGGTAGCAAAACACCAAACTCATAAAATGTTGTAATGAAAATAATTTGTGAGCTGTGCATGATTTGATATTGAAAAGTTGTGTTGATAAGTGTATGAATGTGTTAACTTATTGCTATGGCCATATGCAAATTATTAGTTTATGTGCACATTTCATACTACTTTAATCATATACTTATTTGTAAAGCTTTATCATGCACATTTATAGTTATGTTAGTGTGTTTTGCTATTGGGATTTCCAAAAATCTCACTCTCCCTCAACTAACCATTTTAGGTGCAAGTTCAAGTAAGGGTAAGGGAAAGTTGAATGATGAATGAAGAAGGCATTAAGGCATTATGTTATGCTTTTGGCTTGTTAAGTTATGTAATATGGTTGGATTTTATGTTTAAGTGTTATTGTAGTGCATACCTAAACCTCTACATGATGAATAGGTAAATATATGCGAATGCATGAATGATAATGAGCAATTAAGTTGTACAAGTTAAGCATGTCTTAGAAGGAATTTTGAATTGGTAAAGTTTTCATAAAAGAGGTCAACATCTTTACCAAATTCTTTAACTTTGAACTATGAGGAAAAATTGTAAACTAAGTCTAATTGAGCTGAAACTTTTCAGAAAAATAGTTCACATAGTGAGCTTTAAAATGAGTCCAAGATTATTGAAATTGGACATTTGAACAAGAAGCTATGGTTTTTCAAAGTTAAGAGAAAAACCTGAAAAAATGAAAAATGGCCATATGAACAGTGTTTTTCATGAAATAAACTATATTAATTGGACAAGTTTTTGAGCTAATGAATATTTTTTCTCTATGGATAAGATTATAATTTTCAAATAGAAATTAGAACCACTCAATTTTGATTTTTTTAGAATTAGTTATGAATTTTTAAAGTTTGGCCAGAAATCTGGAAAATTCACTAAATGAATAGTAACTCAGATTGAAATTTTCAATTTCACTTATTTGGTCAATTTGAGTTATTTAAGGCCTAAGAGTGGTTCATTAATAACATGATATGAAGTTAAAGAGGTTAAATAAGGAATGTCACTTGTAAATTGTAACGTCTCCCTTACCAAATTTATTATACCTTAGATACAAACTCTAGACCACTTGATTATCTTCCAATACTTACAATTAGTTAGCCAAGTGTAAAATAAAAAAAGTCATCGCTATACTATTTAGTGATTACTGTTCATTTAGTAAATTTTGAAATTTTGGTTAACTTTAAAAATTCATAACTAATTCTAGAAAATTAAAATCAAGTGGTTCAAGTCTCTAATTAAAGCCCATTCAATTCCCTACTGGGAAAAATATTCGTTTTGCCATTTCCTTGCTCATTTAATACAAAAAAATGTGTAAACAATTATTGTTTATTTGGTCATTTTTCATAAGTTTTTCCTTAACTTTGGACATTCATAACTTTTTACACATTCAAATTCCACAAACTTTAGCTCATCGTAAAGCTTGGAATATGCATTATTTTTCTGGAGATCTCATGTCCTTTGAACTTCATTTGCTTAGTTTCATTACTACTTTAAGTTTGGTCAATATCAAGGGTGTTGGACCCTTTAACTTGATTTTAGCATGCTTCTTTTTTCTTTTTTGGTACATATGATATCATTACATAATTAACTAGTGTGCTTGGCTTATTCATGCAACCCCACATATCATCCTTATCATTGTAGGAATTTATTATACAGCTCATCAAAATTCAACATCAAACAACCATATTAAACATGCTTCAACATGTACAAGCTTTCTTTTACAAATTAGAAGCCACCCACCTTAGCCTTCAACCTCCTTGCCATTTTCCTTTAGAACTTTAGCCTCGGGTTTTTTATCAGAAAGAATGAGATTTCAAAAAATTTCAATAGCAAATATTTCTAACTATCACATCAACGTATGATTAGCATTATGCAACATTAACAAGCCATGAACAAAGCAATACTTTACTATCTCATATTATCATCATTCATTCCATGAGGCCAAGGTACATTCACAAGCAAGGTTTATAGGGCTTCTACCACACATTCATCATGGCAAAACAATTTAAGTAATAATCACTAGCAATGTCAATGTAAAGGTTAGAGACTTTTCTACCATAAAACTTATCTTTCCACTTGGCTTTAATGGCTTCCTTCTTGTACCTTGCAAGTTTCTCCTTTTCAATTTACACTTCTGCACATGTTGCATTTGACATCAATGATAAGCTACAATCAATGCAACATAACACTTAACTCTTTATAAAACCTCATTTGGACAACATAGGGTTATAAATCCTTATTTTTCTCAAAATTAATTCTAATGCTTTCAAACTTATTTTCTCACTTCTACCCTATATAGTTTTTCATTCTAAATCTGTTGAAAACATCAAAATCATACTCCTTCCTCATTTTCTACACCTGGCCGAGAGACATGCATAAATTGGTTAAGGAAACCATTATTGCCCTTAACTTGAAAAGAATTTTATAAAATACTACAATTCTTGAACTATTTTCTTCTACTTTAAAATTGAATATTTGAGGCCTACAGATATTTTAAATAATTATTTTTAGCTGAAAATACCTTTATCAAAATAATAATTAAAAATTCATTTTGAGGTCAAACTGTCCTTTTGACCTTCATTTTACCTCAAACACTGCTCAATGAATTATTTCCTTCATTTCTAAATTTTTGGAGATTTTTTTTATATTTGGTCAAAATTACCAAAATGCCATTACTTTTCTAAAATGACCATTTTACCCTTACTTTTTCTACATTTTAGAAAATGACATTTTTACCCTTCATTTCCTTTCTATTTCCATATGTACCCTTTATTTCATTTCCTTTAACTCTTCGGATCCATAATGAGTCTATATCTAACTGTTTAGCCTTCATTTCTAGATACAGAAAATCTGGATATTACATAATATAGAAGAAATTATAACATTCTTAAATCAAATATTTATTTTTGAATGACCAAAACAGTCAAATCATAAATCCAGATTAGGAAAAATTAACAATTAATCCTCATCTGCATTTTATTATACAGCTACTAAATAAATTTAATATTTATCTGAAACTTTAATCCTAAAATTTCACCTAATTAATGTGTCCGTTTGTGAACGCGGTAGAGAAGTACTTTTACACAAGCCGACGTAAATATGTGGAGTAGATTATCTCGTTTTGCGAAAAAATACTGTTAAACGTGCTTATGGGGAATAAATAAGCTTTTCCAAACAAGCACACTATCATATTAATATTATTAGAAAGAAAAAAATTTTCAGAAAAACTCCTATGGAGTAAGTAAATTGAAACAAAAAGTTGTTTTGGTTATCTAAATGATTCTAAAACTAACTCAAGATCTAATCTTTCGCCGATTGGAGATAGCAAAACACCGTTTAATTGTTTATGAACCTTAGAGGCAAATGACGCGACGTGAGAGGATTTAAATGGTACCCCTCATGTGCCCTCTAACGACTCCTCTTATCTTTTTTTAATCAAAGGGGCTACATGCCCCTTTAATCAGTTTCTTTATTTTTTTCGTTTAGCTTTATTTTCTTTGTATAAAATAACACACTTAATTTTCTTTTTTTTACTATACACACAAACGCTCTTAAATCCCCTTTTTGAGCTATTTATCTTACAAATCTTTTCCTTTTATTGTTTATTTTTATTTTCAATTTATAACTTCTTTTATTTTTATAACTCACATTTTCATAAATTCTTTTTACTCGATAATTTATCTGATAAACTAAATTTGTTGGAAAATGTTATTTCTAAAAGATAATTAAATCTTCTAAATAAATATTAGGATGTTACCAAATAAAATCTCACATTTCAAATTGTTAAGTTTATAATCACTTACAACAGTCCCTAGCATGCATAGAGAGACGAACGAGGTTACCTTTAGTTAGGCAATTCAAAATAACATAACCACGCAAGAAGTTATCACCATAGGCTTAAAAGCTATCTCACAGTATACAAGTTAATCGCATATTAGTCTCATCTAATCAAATGGATAAACAAAAAATTTGGGCAATTAAATACTCTCTTTTATTCCATATTTCTGAAAAACCCTAATCCCAACACTTAGGCTCCAATACTAAAAATATCTAAATTCGACTATCAAGCTAAACCAACAATCCATACTGTTTAAACTTAAATTTTAAGCGTACTAAGACAGCCCAATCACTACAATCCTTTTTCAGGCTCTACTTTATTAGAATCTGACAATCCATAATTCACAATTCAAAACCTAAATCTCTAAATCGCATATAACCTTGATTATCGTCAAACTAAACCGATTATTCATCTTATATAAGCCTTATTAGTCATTTACACTTGTCCTAATTAGTCAAAACCCAGCCTCTTGAAGAATCCTTATAAAACTCTAACTTTTAACTTTAAGAATTGGGAAGATCTGAGAGAAAGGTATTAGACATCATGTAATCTAGATATTTTAATTGTTAAGGTCATGAAGTTTCATCTATTTGTAACTAAAACCTGACAGTTAGTTTGTAACCAAATCCACTAGTTAGCTAGTAGTCTGTTAGTAAAGTGCCAGATGCACTACAAGAAAAGAGGTATATTCCTGCGGATTTTGGTTAAAAATCCGCAGGAAAAAAAATTTCTGCGGATTTTCCTGCGGATTAGGTAAAATCCGAAGGAAAATCCCCAGGTAAAATCTCCAGGAAAATCCGCAGGTAAAATCCGCAGGAAAATCCCCAGGTAAATCCATATAAAATTAAAGTGTTTTTTAAAATAAATTGAGCATTAAAAAATAGGTACAAATTTTTTTTTTGCCATCAAACAAAATTGAATGAATTAATGCCATAACCCAAATCATATATTTCATTAAAAATTAATTGGTCTAAAATATACAAATAGAAACCATTCTTCCACCAAACTAATTTAATGGAGTGTATCAAGTCTCTGTGAAATTCACTGAATGAATTTAAAAACTGGCCCTATGTTTACATATATCAAATCACACTTTGAACAATCAAAGGCAACATAAGTAGCATCAAGCACATTGGACTTGTGCAAATCATGAGTTTCAATAAGGTGGTGTCTCTGCTCCAACTTTACCCAATACTAAAAACCACAATGAAAAACTTATAGGGAATAAATCATCTAGTCTTCCAGATACAGCATTAGTCCTTAAGGGCTGGTACTTGGGATAGATACGACAGGTATAAGATTTCTTCATCTGCTTGTGGTTTACCTGAATCAGAGGCTACATACATAACAAAATATGAGAACTAAATAATATTGTTCATAGTATTATTCTTGTGATGAAAATGAAATTCACGAATTAGGATTTGTAGATGACTAGATGGAAAAATGGGAAC
>JANTPZ010089796.1:0-11642 GCA_025593235.1 Vachellia pachyceras
TCAAGTTCATCATCTGCCTCTTGTGGATTATCAAATTCAGGAGTAGGGTCTTCTTCAACCACCCAATGATCCAATTGATCAATTGATTCATAATCAATTGGATCATAAATTTCAGTCCTCTTTTTCAATGTATTCCTGCAATGACAAAATAAAAGAATAATATAGTCAGTAATGAAATATATTTATTAAAACTATAAAACCATCCATAAGCTAATTATATATTACCTATACTTTAATCTTAGATTGTAGTTTGTATTTCTTCTCTTGGTGTGGATGCGTTCAAATAAACTCCAATTTCTTTCACATCCAAAAGAGGAAGAAGTTAGGCTTAAGATACGTATAGCAATTTGCTGCAACTCCGGTACTGAACCTCCATAATATAACCACCACTCATCAGTATAATAAAGTAACAACATTTAGTTCAGATGTAAATATGTATTGATATGTGAATTTAAATATCAAATTAAATGTACTTATGAGGCACAAGTTTTTGCGCTACCTTATCACATGAAACTCTATCAAATGATTCCTTATGATCGCAGTAGATACTAAGTTGCTGCATCACTATAATATAGTTGTCAGCATCTTCAGGTGAGCTAGACCCAAACACATAAATCACCGATTGCATTAATCTTGCTTCCTCACAAAGTCAGGACTATACAAGAATGCAGGAGTCAACATGTATGCTGCTGCATGAAGTTGATTCTTCAAATGCTTATGCTATCGAGATTGAATGATGTTTGTATAAGGCTTGTACAAGTCCTTTTTCCCTTGAAACATGTCCTTGATGGCATTCTTTGCCCTTTGCATGCCTTCATAGACATAAGGCAATGACGGCTTGTCATCCGAATCAACAATCCTCAGCAATCTTATTAGAGGAGACACGATTTTCACAATTTGGTAGCAATTGTTCCAAAACCGATTATCTAATATAATTGCACTGAATGCTTTCCCGGCTTCGGTGCTTGCTAATTTATGATGTACGAATTGATTATCAATGACTAAAGCTTGTAAATTATGTTTATGTAAATATATACTATGTAAAGTGATGAATGTGGTAGAAAATCTTGTCGCACTAGGGCGAATAATTTCCTTCCAACCAGGTCTTTTCCTTAGCCAAGACAAGAATATCATATGTTATATGCGAATACTGTGATTTTGGATGCCTTTTTTCAAGTTCAGACACATGAGGCATGGAAGCAATGTCTCTTAAAATAATATTTAAATAATGAGCCGCACAAGGAGACCAATAAATAGTTTTATATTTACCCTTGATCAATCTTCCACATGCCACATAATTTACAGCATTGTCAGTCACCACATGCACTATATTTTTTGGACCAACCCACTCAATAACTTCACTGAATAATGAGAATAAAGTGTTGGCATCTTTAACCAAATCTGAAGCATCAATTGATTTCACAAACACCATGCCATGCACTGAATAGACTAAGAAATTAATTAAAGTTCGCTATCTCACATCAGTCCAACCATCAGCCATGAGAGTGCATCTATTTTCTTTCCATTTAGCATGATGACTATCAATTAATAATTGACATTCTTTTTTGCAATCTCTCAATAAGCTAACCATATATTCATGAAAGCTAGGAACCTTAAAACCAGGACCAATTACAATAGCAGCATCAATAGCTTTTTGAAACGAAGGGCAGCTCAATGCATTAAATGAAATGCAATTCACAAAAGCCCATTCAGCAAAAGCCATCTTGGCATTATGTATTGCTTCTTGACTAGCCCATGCACTCTTGATACTTGGTTGCGAACCAGGGGTTGTCCTAGGTGCAAAATAATTGTCAACCCTTCCAGCCCCAGAAGTTTTCCTCTTTATTGCAATTGATTTCTCAATTACTATCTCTTTACTAGTCCCTTCTTCTACATTATGAACAGGCTTCTTCTTTGCACCCTCTATTGAATATTCTTTCATTCTAGTACGTACATCATAGGGACTTTTTTGCAAGAACTCACTTGACTACTCACACCAGTTAAATGTTGTTTCAACCTATTTATCCCACCTCCCCTGTAACTTGAAGAACATAATAAGCATGTAAACACATTTACTTTCCCTTCCTTTTTATGGGAAACATATTGCCAAGCAGGATCAGATTTTTTCACACTCCCTAGTGATGATTTTGGTAAGCTACTGCTAGTAGTAGGATTTTCGGTTCCTTGAGCCTTGAAACTACAAAGAAACCAATAAAGCAATAGGTTAAGGGCAGAACAAAACTACAAAGCAATGTTGAATGGAAATGCGTTAAGTTTTATTTTTCCCAACGAGAAATAGAGCTAAAGTTGATTCTTCAACATATATGCTGCTGTAAGAAACAGAGCTCCGTCTCATCTTGGTAATGCATCTTGCTTTTTCTTTTTTCACTCACAAGATCTCATCTTTAACGGCAGGACATATAAACTGTACATAATGGCATTAGGCACTATGAATGGAAATGCATGGAGACATGGAAGAAAATGGGATAATGATGCATGTCTGAATCTTTAAGGTTAGATTCATACTTCCAACTATCTGTATACATGATTCTAACAATATGTATGTATATGAATGAATACATGTTGCGTGTATGCTTCTAACAATATGTATGTATATGCATGAATACATGTTGCGTGTATGCTTGTATTATATTTTAAGTTTTAACTTCATTATCTATCGTTAACTTAAGCATTCCATCCTTGGGGCCATGACAAGCAACGTGGGGAAGCCTAGGAACAAACCACAAAGAACAAACGATCAACAATAAACCATTCAACAATCAAGTCCAGGAACAAATGATCAACAATCAATCATTCAACATAAAAGAAAACAAACCACAAACGATCAGCAATGAACAAAAGGTTAAATGCCCAGGAAAGGGCAAAAAACCATAAGAACGCCAAAAAACAAAGTCTCGGCCAACGAAAAACCATTTTAAAAATGAACACAATAATCAAACAAATTATAGCATAAAATTGACACATAAGTTAAAGAATACATAAACGTAAGACAAACCAGAGCTTAGAGCCTCAAACGGTCAGACCAATGACTGAAGCTCAACAATTTTCAATACCAAGAAACTAGCGACGAAATCCCAACAATGCTCAATGATGATGAAAATGGCAAAGCTTAGAGGAACAAATGAAGCAAAACACTATAATGGCAACGATTAGAGACAGAGAAGATGGAAACCCAATGAAAATAGTTGAAGATAATAGACCCAAGAGGCCAGAGTGCCAGAGCCAGACAATGTCGAGTCTCAAGAGGAAGATATTTTAGGGCAAACATTGAAGAGGAATGGCGTCATGAGAGGTAGAGGAGAAGAAGATTAAGGCGAAGGGGATAGTCGCTGGAGGAGGGGTGGAGGAGTTGCAGCGGCCGGTTAAAGAAGAAAGAAGATGGCATGGCGGAGAGAGAACGATAGGCTCGGGAGTGGGGACGGCAGAGTGGGGAGTGGGGATGGCAGCAGTTGAACTAAAGTTTAAAAAAGATTAAACCTTGAATAAAAATTTAAAAAGGGAAAAAGGTTAAAGATTTAGAAAAAGTAAAAGGGACGAAACGGCGTCGTTTTGTCCCTGAATAAATGAAAAGAAATTGAACCCGAGAAACTCGCCGCCGTTTCGTCCCTGATTAAATGAAAAAAAATTGAACCCGAGAAACTCGCCCCTCGGGTTACATTGGGTTAATGCGGGTCACCCCGGGTTGACCCAACCCGGGGTTGTTGGCTAGACTGGACCGGATCACTTGAACCACTTGAATTTGATTTTTTTTTAAATTAGTTATGAATTTTAAAAGTTAGCCAAAATTTCTGAAAAATTACCATGTGAATAGTACAATGCTGAAAATTTTGAAATTTCACTTGGTTCACGATAAGAATTAAAGGTATTCAAGTGGTTTTGCAGTTGGTCTCTAATGGGCTTAAATAGGTAACAAGTGAGGTGTGTCACATCAAAATCAAGAAAAGCTTGTGGCCGATTGAGATCCGACAAGAGGGTGTTGAAATAAGCTAGGGAGGGGCATATGACAAATGATAAGTCCTTCGATGAATTATTCTTTCCATCATCTTCAGCCACGAATGGAGCATAGTTGTTAAGCCATTTTGTAGTGAGTCTGAGGAAAAGTAAGGAGGAGGAGGATTCAATTGGGAAGTTGAAGGCCTCTTGGTAGAGGAGGTGGTTCCAACGAAAAGGGTGAGTGAGGGGAGGCTATAATGGAAAAGGAAAAAAAGTGAATTAACAACATTTGAAAATTCAAATTTGAGATCTATACACTGATTTGGGATTAGTGAAATATTTGCGTTTTACAAATTTTAAAGGGATTTATATGAGATTTTCCCTATTAGTGTTAGCCAATTTTTGAATTTGATTTTTTAAAATTAACATGAACTAAAAGTAGTAATTTATATTTATGTTCGTATCATTTTATATATTTGTTGTTGATTATATATACAATATACTATTGATGGAACAATGATTTTTATATGACTATTAATATCATTTTTTTAAAATATATTACTTTTAATATAATATTTATCACCAATACAATAAATTTAAATTTTAGTGGTGAAATTTCTGATAGAATTTGCAACATAACATAGCAGCTAAATAATTGAATGCCCTATTCCTATCGCTGAAAATACTCCATACAAAATTAGCCCTGGAATGAATTTAAAATGGAATTAGTCACGAAACAATTTCATGGTTAATTTTGTTGTTAAAAATACTCCCTATAAAATTAAAGGTAAAATTTGTCATGGAAATTAGTCAAGGAACAATCCATGGCCAATACCATCACTAAAAATACTCCATATGAAATTAGCGATGTTATTTAGCATGAAAATTATTATAAAAATTTACTAGCTAATTCCGTAGCTAATTAAGTGACAGAAAAATCCCGTCACAAAAAATTATGATGAATTGTCGATGGAATTAGTCGAGGAAAAATTAATGGCTGATTCCTTCGGAAATCAGTTGATGGATTCTTTATACTCTTCAATCTAACATGATTGTAAGGATTATGTATACTCTTCGATCTCTCACACACATATATGTTAACTCTTTCTTTCCCCTTTCATTAATGAAGTTGTGAAATAGGCCGGTCTTCAATTTTAGCAATGGTGAGGTGAGATGCAAACTTGGGTTTGCAGATCTATCATATAGCTCATCTATGCTTCATCACTAATCTTTTCTGTGTTTTCAAACTTATTTTGATTGCTTTCACCTTTGTCTTCTCACCTTTATGAATAGGGGTTTCAATTCTTTTAGCATCAAGGCTTAGTTTTTTCAACTATTAAAGCTTATACCAAAATGCCTTTACTTAGTGCCCAAGTAACTTCCTCAAAATTATATGCTAAAAGGTAATTGGCTTGAATTGCCAGAAGTTGTGTTCACTTAGTCAAGTTATCCACTATAACCCATGTCGCATTATGTTTTATTAGGATTGCTAATACAATATGAAAATTTTTCAACCAACTCAACGGAGCAATAGAGGCACCACAATGGAAAAGTTGTCAATAACATTAGAGCACTTATCAATACCTTTACAAAAGTTGTCAATACACTAGGAACTTTGGTTTTCTATGACTCGATGTACAACATGGGCACCTTAAATGAGATGTTCTGGAAAGCATAAAAAATTTTGTCATGTTCTAAGTAACCTCTCAGCATTGTCCGCAAACATATTAGATCAGGAGTTAAACCAAAAGACAATAGTCTTTTATGCGCGCACCTTGTCGGCTTTCATCAATAAAGCCCTGCTTTTGTAAATGCAAAGAGTAAAATGTTTAAAATGGGCATAGGAAATTCCTCTGCTTCATGAGGAAGTCCAGTTATAGCGTATACATTGATCATAATATTAAATCTATACGCAATTCCCCAGCAAATGCAAGAAATTGCATTAGGACAGATGTAATCTCAAATTACAATATATTTTATATTTTCCAAAAAAACATTACAATATGTAAGGATTAAAAACTTTAATCCTTTCACTCACAGTACGTGATTGCAGCACAGCTCAATATGGGGATTATAAGTTACTGTATTGAACAAGAAACAACAAAATATTGAGTAAAGTAACAAAATGAATCCTAAAATTAGTACACTAAAAAATGATTGGTGAAGAGGGTGTGTTGGGCTTTCTTAGTTATCCAATGAGATTCAAGGGTCCAAGAAAATGCTTGATGATGGGAGGAAAAAAACATTAGTTCCTATCTATAAGAATAAAGAAGATATTCAAAATTGTGCAAATTGCAAAGGGATTAAGCTTATGAGTTATACAAAGAATTAATAAGAAAATGAGATATAAAACACGTTAAGATTGGAGACTTTTGTTTCTGGGAACTAATTTGGGTTCATGTTAGGAAAGTCCACAGCATAAGCAATTTACTTGCGAAGAGGGTCAATTAAAAGTAGCATGGTAAAGGAAGAGGCTTGATATGATTTTGATTGACCTGAAAAAAGCTTATGATCACATGCAAAGAGATATCTTTTGGAAAGCTTTGGAAAAGAAAGGGGTGTATGTGGCATATGTTAAAGTCATTGAAGTTATGTACAAGGGGATAATAACCCGTGTTAGAATGCATGGAGGTGAGAAAAATACTTTCATATAAAGATTGACCTAAACCAGGGTTCTTCTTTGAGCCCTTATTTGTTTAATTGGTTCTAGATGTTCTAACTAAGCCTATTAAAGAAGAGATTCCTAAGTGTAAATTTTTTTTACTGATGATCTAGTTCTTCTGGCCAAATCAAGGTAAGATATTAATTAACTCTAAACTTGAGATTTGGAGAAAGGTTTTGAAGTTAAAGGGCTTTCATTTGAGTAGGAGCAAGACAAAATATATGTATTACAATTTTAACAAGAGACAAATTAAAAGTGATTTGGAGGTGATATTGGAAGATCAAACCATACCACAAGTGGCAAAGTTTATATGAGATTAATTATGCAAAAATATGGTGAAATTGATGATCATATTAACCATAAAATTCAAGTTGGATAGTGTAAATGAAGGCAAGCTAATGGAGAGAATAGCCTAACAATTTGGTTAAAGAGTGACAATAGATAGGAAATGAATAGTTATCTACAAATACAGAGAGCATCTTATCAGAACTACTACCTTATCATTGTGTTAAATGTTTGAACACAATGTGCTCATAAATACTGGAAGCAAAATTAAGTTTTCTTGCACAATAGATACTATATTAGCAAGCTTTCTGCAGCCTTTTCATCTTCTAGTTCAGATGAAATGTCTTATACCAGCAGCATTTTGATCTTCCATTTTGACTCAAAAATTTTGTTGGATAGGATGGGGGAGAAAGGCTGAAAGAGAAATTTTAAAAGATATGTGGGGGACCTACAAAAAATGGTTGGAGCATTTTAATTGGAAAGATCACAAATGTGATGCACACAAAAATTTCCCTTAAAACTAAATGTATAGACTCGGCCCATGCAATTTTATTTGCATGGACCATTCTTGCAATTGTATTTGCAAATTCATCACCATATTTGAGAGGCAAACAAAGTTAGTAGGTTAAAAAAAATCTATCAAGAACAATTTTGAGGAGGATTGTTTGTATCTCTTGGAGTACCACGTCATCTCACTACTACAAAATACATTTTTAACACCCTTTTTAGACCCTTTTAACGCCCTTTTTTTGGGGGGCGTATATCAGGGGGTGTAGTAAGTTTGAGGTTTTAACGCCCTTGAAAGGAGGAAGGGCGCCGTAGGAAACCCTATGGCACCCTATATTATTTAGAAAGGACGCCCTGAATCACTGCTTTTGGTGCCCTTTTTTTAAGAAAGGGCGCGCCCTTTTTTCATAAAAAAGGGCGCCGTAAGTTTTTTTTAAAAAAAATCCTGCCTAAATTTTGAAAATTCGTAATTTATCGTAAGAAACTTCAATTTAGGTGGTTCAAATCTCATTTTAAAAAAATCCTGCCTAAATTTTTTTCCCCTATAGATCACTTAATAATCTAAATTTAGAAATTAGAACCACTCAATTTCAATTTTTCTAGAATTAATTATGATTTTTTAAAGTTGGGCCAGAAATCTGGAAAATGGGCCAGTGAACAGTAACAAAAGTTTTTTGAAATTTTCAAGTTCACTAAAAAGGCCAAATTGAGTTATCTAAGGCCCAAGAGTGGTTCATAAGTGATCAAATAAAAGGATATAGGGACAAAATAGGAGGTGTTACACTTGGTGGTATCAGAGCAAAGGTTTTGGGCATTCAATTATATTAATGTAGCAAAGATAACTTATGGGCCCACAGCGGTGTTGATTATGCATTGCATTGCATTGCTATAAGAATTAAATGTTGAAATATGTTGAGTGCATTGTTTGATCTATGCCTTGATTTAGATTAGCTATTGATGATCTATTTATGCTTTAAATGAATGTTTGTTAATAGATAAAGCATGAATAGTAAAAGTTTTGAAGTTACGCAACCTTTATTCTCGGATCCTGAGGATAAAACCTACTATGCGTATACCCCAAAAGTAAGTGTGCACTCAGAGCCATCTGTCAATCAAGGTGAGATTTCTGATGATAGCTTAAAAGAAGATTCGGATCTCGAGATAGAGTCACCTATGACAAAGGAAGAAAATCCACAAGCTGAGGTGGACATGTTAGATGGAAATCTACCAGTAGAGAACTGGATGATCAATGAACTATTGGTTGGCAAAGCAATAGCAACTGCACCCCTACGTAGTAAGGGAAAGCTTACCAAAGAAGGAACCATCAATATGTGGTCTACTACTATGGAGTCAGCCGAGGACTCGAGCATAGCAATGGAAATTGAGACAGAGTCCAAGATAGATGAAGAGTACAACTTCGGAAGAGAAGTGTATCTACGTATCATTGGATTATGAAATGGGCAGGTGCTGTGTTGGCAATAAGATAGCTACTAGAATTGCCTTTTTGATTGAGCCAGAGAGACCAATCATACCAGTAGTAAAAGAGGATCCATAAAGGGGAAGAGTACCCTGCATATAATTGATTTGGATCATGATTCAATATGATGGTAGCCTCTCGAGATGTAAATGAGAACATACAATTCTATAAGGGAAAGATTTTCATCTAGCATGGATCCAAAGGGCCAGAGAGGCTTATGAACTAGATCAGCTAGCTTTAGGCATAGCTAAGATAAGAAACAGTTATGGGATATAATAGCAACCATTCCAGATGTTGGGCTATTGAGCCACATTAGAGTAAAGATGATAAGAATGTTGTTTTGGGCCTACCTTGTGATAATAAGAATAGGATTGAGTTGGATAATTGTTGAGAAGATTGTGGCTAGTGGAAGTGTGAAAAGTACTAAAGGTACTAGAATTGTTAAAAGCTCGTGATTAATATAAGTACATAGACTGTATAAGGCGTAGTAATAGTTGCGATTTTCATTGTGCAGCAGTAGCCATAATAGATTACCCAACCTGGGTGGCCCAATTTTAATGACTGGAAAGGGCTAAAAAGATATGGTACTAGAAGTGGAATTTGAGGATACTTAGTGAGGAATTATCTGCTAGTATATAGGCTTAAATCTCTATTTGATAAAGGATTCCTATGAAAGTGAATTGCAAAAGTTGAGATGATCAAGATGTGTATTGGTCAAGGAATCCTAAGAGCTACTAAAGGGAAAGTCAGGTAGCCCATCATAGTGATACAGATAATGATGAAGTAAGGAGGATGACATATGTTACACCTAGAAATGATAAAGATAAAACTTTCAGGACTTGGTGATGCCTTGAACATTGAAGGTGTTATTAATGATATTGTAATATATCTTCAGGCATCAGAAAAGGTGTAACAATTAGGCCAAATTGAAAAGTGAGAATTGATGTTCTCATTGCTACTAACTGCCACTGCTAAGTGATTAAGAGAGCTATGAGAATCTCTTAATTGAGACAAGGCATGTTGTTAGATAATGAAAAGAGGATGTACCCAATGGAAAGTATGATGGAGAAAGTTTTAGCTAGCAAGTAATTCTCTAAGTTTGGGTGATGATTTTCCTATGCTAGAATAATGTGCCAAGATTGGGCATGCTATTTCCTGATAAAAAGGAATTGTATGGGACAGTTTCACATGAGGTGCTTCTCTTCCCGTACCATATGAGATAGTTACACCAACGATAAAACATGGGGTGTTTCTCTTCCGGTACACTAACACATGATAAAAATATGGCATACGGAGTACCCCAAAAATGAATGGTAAAGATGGACTAATATTAGTCAAGGGTAAAAGTTCCTTGAATAATTTGGGTACATGATAACATATGAGATAATCCTCTCCACAACGTTGTGATTATGACCATAAAGGCAAAAGTAAGGATTGTTGAATCCTTTAAGATAGCAGGTTGACATAAAAAAGATAGTGAACGAGCTAATAAATAAAATTAATGTTGGAAACCCAAGCAGTAATATAAAAGAAAGATGGCCTGAGAAATGAGTGAAGCCTAAGAAGACAAGCATAAGTATTTGATTACAAAATAAGAGGATCATTTCTAGATACTTCGGTAGTCGATGAGTCCCCAAATGTGTTGTCTGAAGAAATTGATGGATAGCCTCCAGAGAGAGGTAGAGATTGTTATCGATTTAATACTTGGGACTAGGTGGATTTTGAAGACTCTGCATAAAATGGCTCCAGGTGAGATGATGGAACAGAAATAGCAGATTGAGGAGCTACTGGAGAAGGGGTTAATTTGGCCCACTTGTTGCTCTGGGAACCCCAATTCTTTTTGCGAACAGAAAGATGAGAGTCTTAAATTGTGTATAGAGTACCGTGAATGGATTAAGATGACGATGGAAAAAGTAAATGTTCGTTTCCCCAAATTGATGATCTGTTAGATTAATGGAGTGGAGCCAAGGTGTTATTTAAGACTGATTTTAAGTCAAGCTATTACCAACTCCATGTTTAAGCAAGTGATATTATTAAAATTGCTTTGGACTAGATATGGATATTATGGATCCTTAGTAATGCAGTTTGGATTAAGGAATGCCTCTATAGTTAAAATCACATGAATTGTGTTAATGGCAGTACCTAGGTGGTTTGCCCTAGTCTTTGATTAGTGATGTATTGGTGTACACCAAATCTTTAGAGAAGCATACCGGACATTAATAGATAATATATATAAATCTTCCCGAACTTCCTTACCACTAGGTAAACTCATTTGAAGTGATTGAATGGTTATGTGGGATGGAAAATATAAGGCTGATATTTGGAAGTGATGGGGAGACAAGCCTACCTAAAGCCGGATGCTAGTGAAATAGCAGGGAAAGGTTGCTTAGTCTCACATCAATTAAAATCTGATATCTCAGATTTCATGAGGAGACAGGCCTACCTATACCTTGACGTTGGGAAAGTCACCATGTTTCACATCAATTGAAACCCAATCTTTGAAATATTGATGAGGACACAGGCCTACCTATACCTTGACATTGGGAAGGTCACCATGTTTCACATCAATTGAAACCCAATCTTTGAAATATTGATGAGGACACAGGCCTACCTATACCTTGACATTGGGAAGGTCACCATGTTTCACATCAATTGAAACAATCTTTGAAATATTGATAAGGGGACAGGTCTACCTAGACCCAGATGTTAATGATCCCAAATCCAGAGTAGACATGCGTAGTCTACAGAAATGCTGGT
>JANTPZ010089812.1:0-67877 GCA_025593235.1 Vachellia pachyceras
TCCATTATGCAATAATGGCGAAATCGGATGCTTCAAAACCCAATTCCACCAAAGTTCACCCCTCTAATGAGTCCGAGTTTGATCCCAATTCCTACGCCCTGGAGAAGTTCCGACTTTACGAGACAACAGCTGTAAGTGATGGACTATGTATGGCTGCGTAGAAAATGCTTGAACTGCGATATTAAATAACATAATGAATGGTTTTAGTTTGCTGTATTTCTCTGTCTTGTAACTGGTTTTAGTGTCATAGTAAGTATATATACACTTACTCATAGCAGGCCCTATGGTTGTAGCATTAGGGGGTGTATGCTTTTGATCTATTGATAACTGATAATTGTATTTTGGATTTTAGCTCAATTCATGCTTTGCCTTGTTTGAAATCTATGCCAATGACGAATTTGCTGAAACAGGTCTCTTTCCGTTGTTGAATTTATGTTTCAAAATGGGGTCTTGTAACTTGTTCTCTGTTTATACTGATGCTATGTTTCAACATCTTTTACTTTTCTTGCCTTTTTCAATCCCCCAAAAAAATTATATCCATTTGCTTACAAAGAGACAATTCCTTCTTACAATCATCCAAACGAAATTTAGGATTGTGGTGGCATCTGTTTCTGTGTGTTTGATTATAGATGCTTTTTGGAAGCATGTTTATCTTTGTCATACTTTGATGCTGTGCTTTCATTCCTTGAAACGGAATTGCTGTATATCATAGAGATTGAAATCATAGTTCAAGCTTCATTTATTTGTTAAAACACAGTATGAGGCTGTCTTGGGCACACTTATTTACCATGTTGCTTTGCTTTATAGAGCTTATACTAGTTTTAATCCATTTTATTTTTTTTACTGACTAATTGACCTTTTTCTGATATGGAGTATTTATGCAATATGTGAATGACGAGGTAATGATAAAATAGGGAAGAACTTTGTAGGTTTAATAATCAGAAGCATGCCAAGTGTGTAATATTTATTGCTGATGCCATATATATGATTTCAGTTTCACATTTATTTTAACTTGTTTGGCATCAATACAAGCTCATAGGACTGAACCTCACATTAATGTTTTAGCTTTTCCAGAAAAAGAAAACAAAAACTTGAATGAAGTGCTCCCTATTTAAGTGGGTAAATCATGATGTACTTTCTTATGTTCACGAGATAATGGCATACATGTCCTTATGTTATATGTACAATTTTCCATTCCCTTCACTGTCTGATATCATGCTTTGCAGCTGGACTTCCCATGGAGAACATTCTTTATCTTGGAGGACCTAACATTGCTTCAGAGATTTACAACAAGGAATATGCAAATGCTCGGATATGTGGAGCAGAAAAATGGCGGAAACCATTGGCAAAGTTTTTAAGGCAGCCCCACTTTATAGTGTGGGATAATGGTGATCTTGTTACTCATGAAGTTATGGGCGGACTGAAGAATGTCTATGCTATTGGAGCAGGTAATGGTTAGGTTATTTTCTTAGTTTCATTATATAGAAATAGCCTTAAGGTAGCCAATCAATGCATATTTGTTGAAGCGTGGCATAGATAAGAGCCATTCTGGATGTTTGCCATGGTATTGCTCTTGGTGTCTTCTGTGTGGAAATTTTCATTATTTTGTTCTAGTGAAAAGAGATATGGTAATCTTGCCATTGAAATCCATTTGCTCCAATATAAAAATCCATATGCACTATGTTTTGCTATTTAATCTGATACATAGATCAGAGTCAAAAATCCATGTGCATTATCTTTTGGACCTAACATTGATGGCATGCTAAATTTATACGGGTTGCCCATTACCCGTTAAAACCCGCCCATATATTCTTTAGCCCGTTTAAGAATTTATAAACGGGTTGAGGCATGGGTAAGCCCGTACCCGTGCCCGTGTAGCTTTAACAGGCGGGCTACGGGCTGGGGCACGGGCTGCCCAGCCCGGCCGTTGCTCACCCCTACCTTTTGTGATCAACCAAATAGGAGAGGTAGAATTTGGTATTAAAACTTGTCTAATTTTTTTTTAAATCCACCAAATGAATTTGAGAACCTTCATCGCATGCATGACCAACTCGGATGAAGCCATTTGGAAGCGAATTAAGCCTAAACACTAAGAATGGTTATCGAAGAGTACAAAAGGAAGATGTAAAGAAGAAAGTTACGTACGATATCTTTAAAGCTTTCACAATACTTTCCTTTATCCTAAATTCACATCACATATTCATAAATTAAAGGGTGCAAGTTGGATGAGTCGATGAATTTTCTAGAAGATAAAATAGAGATCAGTGAGTATTGATGACAATATCAATACTCAAACCAAGACAATGACGGTTTTTATAAAGTAATAGTTTAACTTTATCTACGCGTACACTAAAAGAGAAAATAACGGGTTTGATATTGTTATGTGTATAAAAATTGTATTTTCATAAGGAGAGATGGGAGTGTATTTATAGCGCATGAAGAGATGCCTTGAAATGATAACTTTTATAGCAATAACTCTTCAATTTATAGTCTCACCCATAAGTAATAGTTTAACTTTATCTACACGTACACTAAAAGAGAAAATAACGGGTTTGATATTGTTATGTGTATAAAAATTGTATTTTCATAAGGAGAGATGGGAGTGTATTTATAACGCATGGAGAGATGCCTTGAAATGATAACTTTTATAGTAATAACTCTTCAATTTATAGTCACACCCATACCACTTTAATAAAAAGTTACAATTACATATCAGATTCATGAATCGATATAATTAAATAATTAATAGTTGTTTAAACTGATTTTTCATAAAAAAAATTACACGTTTATAATGGGTAAAAATACAATTTTAAAACTATAACTCCCTGCACAAACTATTGTATAAACTCACTATGAAATAAGGTTAAACTCCAAAATGCATTCCACCGTAAGAGTGCATTCCCAAACTAGAAAATAAGTTGTCAGACTCACGGAATGCCCTCAATTTTCACTTCGTCGGCCCATCACTACTTAAACCGCGCCTTTTGCTGTCGGCGGCTCCGTGCCAAGATAACGAACGAGAAGCATCCTTGATTATCAGCACCAAGTTAACGGAGTAACATCATAAAAGATGGAAACATCAAATGCTCACTAGTTTGTATTTATGGGGATTCCCACCTGCACCTCACGTGCCAACTGTCAACTGACGGCGATTTCCGAAAATTGGCGATTCAAGGAAAGAACCGAAGGAAAAGCAGAACAATCAACAAATGGTGGCAGCGATCTTGAGAATGGATACTTGAATTTGAAGGCCGAAGCAGACTGTTGAGCAAGCTTTTATAGTTTCTTCGTCCTTCTTTCCTTTTCTCTCGTATCTGAAGCTCGAGATCCCATTTCTTCCGCAGCATTCCGGGTGCCATTGCTGTTTCTGGATCAGGAGAGGCCCCGAGCTCACCTGGGAAAACAAGGATATAATAATGGATAGATTTGCGCTGGGTTCGGCGTTTGATTCCAAATCTGGGCAGTTCATCATGGTGGCTTTGCTGCTGATGATTGCTTCCTTTTATGCGGGCTATCTTTTCGGCCAAAATGTCTCCGTCCATGTTTTTCAGCTTCACTCCACCTCTTCTTCTACCCCTCCTTCCGCTCCCGGTAATCTCTCTAGTTAAACCAGAGTTTCCATGTCTCACTGAAGTTCAGATTTTAATAATTCTTGCGTCGATTTGTCTTACATTTATGTTTTTGGAACTACGCTGTGGTTTTCACACTATCATTTTCTAAATTTGTCTCATTTACTAGGACTCAGCTAATTATTAGTTAATAGAACCCTAAGTCATTAAATTATATAATTGGACTATAAGTTAGTGTTGTTCCGACCACTTTCTATCCATAGGAACACTGTTTCTGTTCTACATTGGGCGAGCTCAGAGTAGTGCTGACTGATATGAATTGAATTTCAAGCCTTGTTTTAAGACCTGAGCATGCAGAACACGTCTGTTCTAAGTTACCTGCCATCAAGTTCTTATACCATCTATTTAAGTATAATTGAAGTGGGACTCTATACCAGCCACCCATGTCATTGAATATTTTTATTTGTAGGAATCAATAGAAGTGGCTGCTCGCGCTGATTTCACTACTGTCAAGTTTTAAGTATTGTATACATCTCAAGTCTCAACTATTAAATCTTATGGGAATCCTTGGTGGTTGTTTGAGTTAAATTTTGCTATTTAGAGTACGACTTGCTTTGCAGTTTGCGTTAAAAATCTTTTGCGGCCTTGCAGGCATTTCCAGATTTAACAACAAAGTTGCTCTGACTTACCGCCAAACACCCCTACAGATTTCAGAGACTGGGATGGATGTATGCCCATTGACGTTTAATGAGTATATTCCTTGCCATGATGCTTCTTATGTGGAAACCTTGCGCCCAAAACTTGATCTCTCTAGAAGAGAAGAACTGGAAAGGCACTGTCCTCCGCTTGAAAAGCGCTTATTTTGCTTGATTCCACCACCTAAGGATTATAAAATGCCTATTAGATGGCCTATCAGCAGGGACTATGTTTGGCGAAGTAATATAAATCATACACATCTTGCAGAAGTCAAAGGAGGGCAAAATTGGGTGCATGAGAAGGATCAACTCTGGTGGTTTCCAGGTGGTGGTACCCATTTCAAGCACGGGGCCACTGAGTACATCCAAAGGTAACTGTTATTAAAATACCCCCCGTGGCGATGGCAATTGTTGGCTGTGTTGATCGTGGAGGTAGTTTCTGGTTTAGGGATTGATTGTTGTGATATTTTTATTTTCTAGATACTTAGCAATTAGTAGGATTTAGGGTCTAGGTACCAGGTCTTAAGGTGCTTTTACATGAGTGACTTGTCAGAAACCATTATCGTATTCTAAATTCACAAGCGAGATAGATATAGTGCACTGTCATTGCAGCAAAGGCAGCTTCTATGAAACATACTTGGACTGGATGTTTTTGATGGGTTTTAAGATGCATACAAGTTCAATGGAATAATTTAGAACATTGCAGAAGCATATCTGGATCCATGAATGTGAATGACGGGAGGGGTAGATCAACCAAGTTATCACTAGGGAGAGAGAAACCGTCTGCAGATGGGGAAACAAGGTGGCTATTAAACCTACCT
The DNA here is from genome assembly GCA_025593235.1 of Vachellia pachyceras. NCBI lineage: Eukaryota > Viridiplantae > Streptophyta > Magnoliopsida > Fabales > Fabaceae > Vachellia > Vachellia pachyceras. The sequence goes on from JANTPZ010089812.1 coordinate 5,086, forward strand.
AACCCGGGGATCATAGCCCTGTATTTGTAGGGGGACCCAGTATTCAGCTCATCAATGAATACAGGCCAGCAAATTGGGCCTCAGTATATATTGGTCATGACACTTATTTGAGCCCACTTAATTCCTTAGTTTTCTATTGAACACATTCACACATACTCCATAATTGTTGAACCCCACACTGTTTGTGCATAGTGTTCTTTCCAAACCTCCATAACATAAAAGAATATATTGTCTCCTCGGATGAAATAACTAATTGGCTAGTTCTAAACTAAATGACCATCTAATGGCATTATATGTGCAACTTATTTAATGGTTATCAAACATGCTTTTGCCGGTTTTGTTATCTTAAGTTTTCTCTCTTCAAATGTTACTTTAATAATCTAGAAGATGTACTAATTTGTAATTTAATGGTTTTTCAAATGCAGGTTAGGAAACATGACAACAGATGAGACTGGTGACCTGCGTTCTGCTGGGGTAGTTCAAGTTCTTGATGTTGGCTGTGGTGTGGCCAGTTTTGCAGCTTATCTTCTTCCCTTGGATATACAAACAATGTCCTTTGCGCCCAAGGATGGTCATGAGAATCAGATTCAGTTTGCATTAGAGCGAGGTATTGGTGCAATGATTGCTGCCTTGGCCACAAAACAGCTACCATATCCGTCTAGCTCGTTTGAAATGGTTCATTGTTCACGGTGTCGTGTAGACTGGCATGAGAATGGTAACATACATTCTTTAACATATTTGCATAGTGCATTGAATCATACTTTGGGATTGGCAAATGCTTTCTTGTTGTTCGTTGTTTCATTTAGCATTTGAACGTCATCTGTATCCATTGGCTGGCATGCTTGATCTCAGGCAGACAATGACAGAAAAGCGACTATTTATCCATTCATGTTTTTCTTAAACATTGTTGTTTTTGGATTTTCCAATAGGAGATTTGTATGAATCACTTGCTTGATATAATGTTCTTTGTTTGTCTAATTCTACAGATGGAATTTTACTGAAAGAGGTGAATCGTCTTCTTCGTTCTGGTGGATATTTTGTCTATTCAGCTCCACCTGCTTATCGAAAAGATAAGGATTTTCCTGCTACTTGGGATAAATTAGTAAGTCTGGCAACAGCAATGTGTTGGAGACTCATTTCTCGGAAAGTTCAGACAGCAATATGGACTAAAGAAAATAGTCAGTCATGCCTCCTCGACAATGCAAGACAAAATCTTATAAATGTCTGTGATGTGATTGATGATTCTAAGCCTTCATGGAATATCCCTCTAAGGAATTGTGTAGATGTTCAGAATTCTGAGACAGATTCTCACATGCTTCCTCCAAGACCTGAACGTCTTTCGGAGTTTTCTGAGAGTCTGAGCAAGTTAGGTCAGCCCATTCTCTTTCGTATATGTGCAAGAAGCACAATTCTTTTCGTTATTATTTCTTCTGACAATATTAAATTTTGCTTTTCCAATTGGACACACGCACTATAAAGATATATACATGAAGAATCTTGCTTTCAAAATAAAAAGTCAAGGTTTAATGATGGTACTGCTTTTAAGATTGACTTGCAATTAATCAAAGACTAAATCTGCAGAATTAGCATTACAAGTGCTTTGGATTTGTGTCGAAATAAAATTTATCTTAAATCTAAAAGAAATTTGTATCCAAGTACCATCCCCACATTGTATTCATAATCATGATTATGTTTTCATAGGATAATGGTTGATATCTTTTATTAATAATGAGAGTAATTCTCTGTTCTCCTGCATGCATCTAATGGAGATAAGTGGGTTTGTAACGTCTTAAACAATCAAAAGTATAGTGTTGAATGTTCTAAAAAAATTTAAAATATGTTGTTGGTAAACGGGTGAATTTGATGCATTTAAAAGTGTCCTTCAATATAATGAGTTGACCCTGGGACTTCTTAACAACAGGTATAAACCGAGATGAATTTACATCAGACACCCACTTTTGGCAAGATCAGATTCATCATTATTGGAGACTGATGAATATCAGTGGGACAGAAATACGCAACGTGATGGATATGAATGCCCTTTACGGTGGATTTGCCGTGGCATTAAATAACTTTCCTGCTTGGGTCATGAATGTAGTTCCTGCAAGCATGAAGAACACCTTATCTGGAATTTATGACCGAGGACTGATTGGAACTTTTCATGATTGGTAAGATTTAAACGCTGATAGTGTAAATATGTTTTGTGATATTTGTATTTATATCTGTTATTAGTTAGCAGCAAGCAGATAATACATATATCTTTCTATCAGGTGTGAAGCATTCTCAAGTTATCCTCGGTCATACGATTTGTTGCATGCCAACTATCTCTTCTCGCATTACAATTTCCACGGGGAAGGTTGCTTACTTGCGGATATCATGCTAGAAATAGATCGTCTAATGCGGCCACTGGTAATCACTTTTCTTAAAGGTTATCTATCATGCATATGCCTTTAACTAAACTTATAAATGCAATTAAAATCAAAGTTGAGGAGGCAAAAATGGTTATATAAAGAAAACCACTTTTTTTTTGCCAGCATATACAGAAAACTACTTATTATTGCCTTCACATTACAAATTCTTACATGTGTAATCTCATATTGTCAGTTAAATGGTTCAAGAAACTGATTATGTAACTTGGATAGCCTTTTATATTATCATCTCCCCAAGTGTGGGTTGGTGACAGGAATTTATTCGAAGTTAGCGAGATAATGAAAAAGGTAAAGTTCCATAATCTTATGACAATCTATAATGAATTAATAATATTATTCTATTGTAATTGAAAAGCAACAAAAACACAATAGGTGTATGTTATATATTCCAGACACTGGCGGGTCAGATATTTGGGCCCAAGTCTGCTAATTAGCTGACCTAAAAATAATACACGGAGCTTCTTTTTTTGACGGTCAGGCTCATAACAATTTGTATCTCGTTCCTTATGTTTTCATGCCATCAGCACAACTCACCTGGATCCTTAACTCTTGGTGGCTGAGGGGGAATTATAATGCTTCATTTACGTAAACTTATATGTCATGATGTTCATGCTAACTTATGAATCCATAACATAAATGTGCAGGGATTTGTTATCATTAGGGATGAGGAGCATATTTTGTCCAGAATAAAAGACTTGGCCCCTAACTTTTTGTGGGATGTGGAGTCACATTTGCTGGAAAACAAAGAAAAGAAGATGGAAACCGTGTTATTTTGTAGAAAAAAGTTCTGGGCCATCGTATAATGTGGCATGATCTTATAGAATTTTTGTTTAGGAAAAACAAAGAAAGAAAAGGTAACCACGGCTAATCTGTAATCTCTAAGCTCTTTTATATCTGCTCTATTCAATGGTGATCATAAGTGCAGTCAACATGTGTGCGACTTTCCGATTTCCAAGTGCAACGCACTGACAAAATGAGGAATAGATTGTTCAATTCCTTCTTACCCATCATCGTTGCCTTAAATTATTTTGCCTTATATTGTTTTTTGCCAACTATGTAGCCTTTATTGTGCTTCTTAGGGTCTCATTGGTTTTTTTGCCCACAGGTTCTCATAAAAGTTTGACGTAAATACGTTTGTGCGCGCACGAATGCTAAACTTCTTTTCAAGGTGCAATCAAGAGGAAAGATGATAACTAGAATTTTATTGAAAATTATCCAATTTTTTATATTTAAACTTGATTAAAATGAAAGGACCAAAAAAATTGTTGCGCAAAATTTAAAAGCTTATACTATTTATAACTTCTGAAAAGATTACTTTATTTTTTAAAAATGAAATATCAACAAACCAAATAAAAAAAAGGAGTGCAGAGTCAAATAAGTGAATAACCTCCTTTCTTTATCTCCCACCCTGCTGCACAAGTGCCTGTTGAAAAGAGGCCTCGTTCCCATAGTCATAGGGATCACTCTGTTCTCATTTCATTTGTTGAGGCTTTAAGAAAGGCCCAAGAAGGCTGACTGTAGGACTGAATTCCTATCTTCTCAGAACTCATAAGTCAGAATTATGCTTAACTATAGTCTTTATTGTTTCTGTTTTCCTTGCACGACTCCTACAACTTGTAGGTCAAGCATCTTTTCGTTTTGGTTGCCATTTAATGACTATATGTATGTACACAGTAACAAGGATCTCCCCTGGCTCTCTCTCTATCCTTCTTCTCTACTTTCTATGGCTGTCGGTTCGTAATGATACGATCAAGCTTTTGGCAGGAGACAAACATGAACCTGATGGCCATATTTGGATGAGAAGATTTTTAAAAAAAATTATACAGAGTTTGGCTATGTTCCTTTACCAAACATGACGATAGCAAGCATCAGAAGACCTTGTTGAAAGTTTATCAAGAGAGATTGCGGAAGCCTCTCTTTTGTGGTACTTGTGTGTGTACATGACTGAAGGAGAGACGGTGCATGTGATCAAACATTTATGGTTACAAGGTCACAAGACTCATTTTACCTTGAATTGGAAAGAATGTCAATTCGTCTTGTCATCTCATCTGTACCAGCTCTGTGTGGGAGTTTGCATTCACGATAGATATAGGGTTCGTTTGGTAAAGCGGTAGAGAATTACTTTTACCATTTATGAGGTAAATGTGTGAAGGAAATTATCTCATTTTGCGGAAAAATACTATTGAATGTACTTTTGGGGTGTTGAGAAGCTTTCCTAAACACCCTATGGAGGGAAGTGGAGGGCAATATGGTAAATGAAGAGACATGAGGAAGAGTGTTGGGCTGTGATTGAGGAGGTGATACGCTATGGACCGTCAAAACGAAGCTGATATGACAAGACAGCCCCACGCTTGTCCCCCCGCATCTCATATCGTCTTCTCTGCCATTTTTGCTTCATTTATTTGTCGCAGAGAGAATCGATGCAGATGCAGTGCTTCGTCCCTATCTTCTACTTCTTCATGGCGTGTAAGGTTTCACTGTTACTACATCCTCCGTTTTGCGTGTTAACACTGTTTTTTCATGAATAGGAACAATACCCAACTCAGTTTAAACACACTGTAACAGTGCAACACATGAGATCATACCTAGCTATATTCATAAGTCATACATGAGAACATATTGACTGATTGGCCAAAAAAAAGAACATGTTGACTGATTTGGAATGATTATCATAGTTAAATAAATTATTTTGATAGGAAGAAGTATTTTAAAGAAGTCATATAATATATATTATAGTTAATGTATTTAATTTTTTTAAATTAGTCAAATAAATTTTATATGAATTAAACATGAAGGCCAGTATATATTCTTTTTATACGTGCAGATACGCTGATGATGATATACATATGAATGTCTTGATACTTATAATACGTCAGAATAGAGTGACCAATGCGGGCTTCTGCGTTCAACTTCCTGTCAATGACAAGATGGGGCCAGTGTCAACATCCCCACGTACACTGAAAATTAAAGCGGACTGTTTAGGAGCAAGCTCATTTAATTTGAAGAGAGCCATTTTATCTACTTGATGTTAACGGTGGACTTAACTAATTGCAAGCTAATTATTGCCCCTTAAATCTCTTCTTATGGTGTTCATCATATCCATTTGTCAACGGCTTAAGGAGCCTTGTAAGATCCTCAGCGGATTTGGACACACTTTTATCAGTGGAAGACCCTTTCCACGACCACTTCTCTTGGGGAAGAAAAAATACATACGTATTTCCACCAGCTTGTTAAATCTTTGATTAAACTAAAATGGTAACTTGCCCAACAAATAAAGCTCAGGTCCAATCGAACTTCTTTTAAGATGTGTGGGAAAAGCCTTGTGCTTTGTAAAAGGATTCAAAAAAAATACATGCATAATTGCAAAGGGAAAATTCACAGTGCCAAAATTGCTTTGGGGGGTAGGGTCAATTGGTTGGGTTTTGTCAGGTCAAGAGATAAGACATATTATTAAAGTCGTTGGCAACATAGCTATCCGAGGTGATGACATGACTACTCAACTCCATCCTCCTTATTTCCCTATCAAAACTATGATCACACCTTTTCTATTAATCTCCTACCCACCTACTTGTTTGATTACACACTCGCTGGCAACTTTAATCAGCTGGAAATTATATATATATATATATATATACAAACACTTGTGTGATTCCATACAGCTGAATGAATCGTGAACTACGTCTGTCATGTACTAAATTGATCGATACCCAGCAGCAAAATTTGTAGTGCATGTTTTACACAATGAACATATTCGATTCTATACAATTTGCAGGAAACTGTCGTTTTAGTTATATCGATATTGCCATCACACTACGTACGGTCGTCGAGTCATTGCAGGCATAGTGATTTCCGTTGCAAGTTGCAACTCCCCTTGGATAAAAGAAAATTAGTTGGAAAGAAAGACAACGGGAGCATAGAAAACGAAGAGAAAAAATATTATCCCACATCCTATGGATGGAAATAAAATATATAAATAGTTGAATGATTAAAATATCTTTAAATAATTTTTTTTCATAAATAGTTGAAAAACTAAAACATTCTTAAAATATATCAAGTCCAATATAAAATTAAATGTGATAATAAAAAATTATATTAATATTATTAAATAATTTAAAATCAGATTATTTATTAAATATATGTGTTTATGTTATTATATTTCAAATCAAAACAATTTAGATAAAAATATATTATATGTTGTAAGGTTACGGGGTTTTAGTAAATAATTAAAAAGAAAGTCATTGTCAAAATTTTAAAAAGTTAGATATTAAATTTGAAAAAGTAACAAAGAGTATGTGGGTAGATAAAGAAAAAAAGTTATCTCTTAATTTTCTCTCGATATGTGAAAAGAAAAGCCGGAGAAATAATGGGGTGAGACACACGACCCATTTTTTATTTCTTACTCCTCCTTCCCCGAGCTTTTTAGGAAAACTCATTCCTCCCCATTTTCCTTACTAGTTTTCTTTCCAATTGCAGCTTTCTTGCTAGAAACAAAGGTGAGTATAATTTTAAACCAGAAGATTTTAAACTTTGATCACAATGCGTCTTTTCTAAACTGCTCAGATAAGCTATTATATCATAGTTTAGCATTTTCGAAATATATAAAGATATCAAAATAAATTTGCGAAAAATTATGAAAGCACATCACTTAAATCTTACGCGGATGCTCCGAATGAAGTATATGTCTCCTGCAGATGCCTAGAAAATGCGTAAAAGCAGATACCCAAGCAAGTTGGAGTGGCGCACACAGATATATGTGCATGTATTTGTACGTTCAATCATTAGGCATCCCCAAGAGCTATCATGATGAACATGATTTTCACTGCAATTATTAATGGTCTTTATAAGATACGTGATGCACAAATAGAAACTTTTAAATGAAACTAGTACTATGTACATCATTAGTATTTTTAAACCAGCTAAAGAGTTCATAATGACATGCCATTAATGAATTAATAAGGTAAATTATCTTGCTCCTCTTTTAACTAAAGGTGAAGGAATATATGATGTTTCCAAAGACTAAGACAAGCTTGAACGACGGATGCGTGTCACTCACCACTTTCCAAATCAGATATAATCTGCTACGTTAACTGGGCTTTTGAGGCAATTATAGGTTGTCATAAACTTCCATTTTGAGGCATATTATAAACAATTCTGCATTGTGCTGTTCTAATTCCAAGTGTTTAAAATCGGAAAGCCAAGGACTTTGATATGCATGTGAACGACGACAAGATTCCTTCATCAACTTTCTTCTTTTGTTCTTCAAGTTGCAGGTTTTATTTTTTTATTCTTTCTTTTTTCCTACCTTTCTTCCCTTCTTTTTTTGGGGGGGGGGGCAATGCATTACTATGTATGTTCCTGGAATATCCGCTTTCGTAACCTTATTATAATTCGTTAAGGGCCCATCTTTTGCAACGAACGTTCACTAAACTATATATTTCGTCCATCTGTGTGTGTGTTTGAATCATACGTTGTGAAACAATATTTCTGTTTTCAATTTTGAATTTGATTAGTGATCACTGAATGTCTAGAATATCTCGTGCATGGTTACGACACAATCAATTGAGAAAGGGGCAAAAAAGCTACAATAAGGTATCGTAAAATGTATGGACTGTGCATGTTAATTGGAGGGACGATATTTTGTTCGGATTGGACTTTGATTTGAATTCGATTAACTGATGGAATTATGTATGAATGCGATTTAAATTTCAAAATGGACACTACAGTTGTACTTGTCGATATCACTATACATTGCTTCGATCTTGTCTCTATAAGTTTATACATACATGACTAGTATTAAATGGACATAGCGTCTCGATCACATGGGACACAATCAGTCCAAACAGTCATTTTGAAGCTTTGTACTTGGAAATGGAGGCAGAAACAGATGATTAAGAAGAGTATAATGAAAACGAAGGGCGGGTCGAAGAGATTAAATCCGAGAGAAAAGTGGCCAATGACGACGGCTACATTAAATCAAGAGAAAATGATGTGATGAACAAGTGAAGTGAACAAGGGCAAGACGGCAAAAGGAATGAGAAAGAGAGAGATGTGAAATGAGCAAAACCCTCTTTCTCATGACTCGGATCTGTCTCTCCAACTAAGCCATAGGAAAACGCCAGCCTTCGTTTGCTTGGCCTTGAGAATGAATGAGAGAGAGAGAGAGAGAGAGAGAGAGGAGATGAGCACGTGGGAGTCAGTGCCATAATAAATAAAGAGGAAGAGGGAGCAGGAGAGTGAAGACACACACAGACAGAGAGACTTCTCTTATCTTGTGTGGCATTAATAGAGAGAGAGAGGTGAGGAAGGAAGGTCTCAAATGGTACGGATGGATAGGCCTTGAAAGGCTAAGTCTGCATCACCCCCTCCCCCCCTTCGTCCTGTCATTTCCATTCACTTTTAACTTCTCTCTTTTACCATTCACTTACCCTCCCTCTATCCCATACATCCTGCATGGTATGTGCAACAGCTCATAATCCGGTTCAGTTCGTTCAACCCATTCCAGTTCAAATAACTCATACAATAAAATTCAACCATATCGATTCAAACCGGTTGGTCGTATTGGACCACGTTTTATACCAAGAGATCGTATCACTAGCCTGAGTGATCATCTTTTTAAATTTTTTGCAATTTCAACACTAACTTTTGTTTACGGATATGAATTAACGGTATAAATTACTTTTTAAACATGATTTAAAGTTTATGAGATAAGTATGTGATAGGAGTTTAACTTAATTTGTATAAATGTACTTTTCTAACTTCATGTCAATCATGTCTTTTATTGTTTAATGTTGTTGAAAAATTGTTATGGGTCTATGATTAAATTTTAAGTATCTTGAAATGTGTTTGATATGGTTAAAATGTGTTTGTCAATTCAAGTTGGAATTTTAACAAAGATCCTCGATTTCTGAACCAGCCAAACAGTCATTTGAACCAAGTCTAATCTAACCCAACCTTAACTTTATAAAAAGCCTGCTTAACTGGGACCACTCTTGCAAATTTCATTTATGCTATTTTTAATCATCGCATCCATATACGGCAATATGGCGTCTGTGTGTGTGATTAGTCTTGTGCTTATCTTTTCTGCTTGTTGTCTTCCGAATGAACTTCAAGTACAGGCATTTTGATGGGATAAATTTGGAAGACACTGCTCTTTTGATCTTTTACAAATAACAAATAAACGACAGATATTTGCCCATGAACTTCGGAATGTGTATGCTCGTTATAGGAACTTCCGACTCATAATAAAAGCGGCTTTTGAAAATGTCCAACAATTCAAAATTACTTAGCCAACAAGTACCGATAGCGATAACTACGTCTTCACTGAGAAGGACATTTAAGGCCAAGAGTCCAAGACTTTGACCAATAATGCCAATCTTCCTCCACCCTTTTTGCCGGCTTTATTAAAGTCAACATAAATCAAGATAAAACTCCTTTCACATACTTATTTCGGTTTACATAAAATCACTCTCTCAACGAATCGTACGTATTTTATATCAATACACACTGTGGAATATTACTAATGTGAATCCAGTCATGTAGTTCAATTCCTTCTCTCCCAAGTTGAATTAATAAAGCGCACTTCCACTAACATGTTTGCTTTATTAGCGGGGCTAACCTCTTACCTAAGCCAGGTTAGTTAATTAATGTGAAATACCACAACCATTTTTCACTGTGGCTGGGATACAAAAGCCTCAGTGCCAAACCCAGTTCAATGGTGCAAAAGCAAAGGGGCCAGATGCGGGAAAAAAAAGAGCTTAAAATGTTTTGTATTGGTTTAACACAACCTTTCCAAAACCAGAAGATGAAGATTTCGCTCACAAGCTCACCCGAATCTCATGTAAAAGCTTCTTCAACAATAGTAGTAATGCAACTTTCTCTTTCCTTTGTCCATCGAAATCCCTAATGAACAAACGCATATTACTCTTATGAATGAAGCACATGGTTCGCTGTGGAATACATTGAAAGAGGGTAAAATCAGAGGCTATGAATTCCCTACCCACAGCTGTTCTTCCCTTTGGAGCTTGTGGGTCCTTTTGATGTGATTTAGAGATTTCGCCTGAAATGTTTGGTCCTCTTCTCGGTCTAATTAGAAAACTGGCCGGTTCTCGTTCATCTGGTTCTTAACAGCAAGTAAGGTGAATCTTAGAAGACAAGCATCAATCGAAAAATTCAAAGTGGGACCCAGAAATATATGTGGCCATGTGGGGAGAAAGAGAGAGTGAGACCAGTCACGACCGATTACCACCCAAGCAAGTGTGTATGTTCCTCTCGCGTGCCTCTAATGATGGTGTCGTTGCCCTAATTTGTGGAGGTCAAAAGGGTTAGGGACAAGTGAGTGGGCTTTTGGCTTTGCTTACCATTTTCGTCTAACTTTACGTAAGTGCCTTGTGCCCTTCTCAACCCTCACCTTAATTTTGCTTTGTGTTCATCTTCCCCTCTTCACCGCATTCAGTCGATCGATCTATTTTTGTCACTCGCAAGGTTATGACTAATACTAAAGGAGATCGAATAAAGTTCACTTGATTCATTATTCCAGGAACATACTGACTAACGCGACCTTTTTTTCTCATCAACTGGGTAAAGATACTTTTACTTGCCTAAAATATCATACCCCACTCAGGCTAATAATTAAACAGGGTCAACGATGCTAAGAAAAGGTTTCATTTTGGGGATGGAGGTGGGTCGATGAAAATCGGATTGATGTTTGACTGTGTATAAAAATCGCTATTTTTTATCAATGGGAATTTGATACTGTAGAATGAATCCATCCCTCACAATATAATCAATTATTTTTTAATTTTCATTAAAAAATGTAATTGGATTTAATATTTAACAATGTCTCATATACTACTATTTCTAACATGATCAGAATAGCTATCATGTGCTTAGTAGGGCAAAAAAGTTGCCATGTGAATTAACGAGTTTTGCATGCGACCCTAGCTCGCCTGCTTAGCTTGGTCATTAATGATTGCACCCACACAGATCCCTCTATGAAATTTTCCACACACCCACACAACTATATATGACTTCAAATAGTCATCAGCATTAGCGAATTGTAATAAAGGAGCAAGTTATAAGTGCTCTTGTTTAATGCATTTATATTTACCCGAGAGTTGGCTCAATTTACCTTTTTCTTCATAATTATGTTACAGCTTGTCTTGCTTTTCAACCCTCTTTAGTTGCCACTTTCAAGTACTCCCTTCTCCCATGGTGAACATGTTTTACCCATCAATCGAGACTCCCAACAGTAATTACGATGCTCGTTATAGCAAATATATATATAAACAAACCTTTCAAATTGTAGAAGCTGGCCATAGATAATTAAATATATATATCCCGGATCGAATTCGAAGGGCCAACTTAGTCCCGAGTTCTTGTTATAGATATACGAACCAATCAACGTTTTTTTACGGCGTTGAATTATTTCATCTTTCCAACGAACATGTAGATTTAGTTACCGTTCGGATCATCAATAAATCAAGGGTAATTAGCAGTAACTTAAATTTCTTGGACTGATTTTCTTCTGGCCTTGGATCACTTTCAAGGGATCTAAGGTGACCTGGCTTGCTGCACTTTATATCCTAGTGCAAAAAGACATGAATGCAAATTATAATATTGCATCTGTGCTGTTTGCAGGCTTCGTTATTATATGCGCCAGCTTATATTAAATGCTGGACGATAACATATATTCTTTTCGTTGATAAAGCAATTATCACTCTTGCATATTTTAATTGTCTCTATTATTTATTGGTCCCTTGAATCAAGGGCGATTGTGATCCCTCGTTTTCAAGTTCACCTAGTCAAGAGAAGAATGGGAATACTAAATTAACATTATTGTTCACGAGCAAGAATCCTACAGCCACAAGCGACAGACGTTGGTCGGGGACATTTTGATCACTCACCACTCGAATCACATCATCCTTTTTATTATTTTCATTATAAATGATGAATGTTTTGTCATATCCATTTATACGTGGTCCATATACAGATCAGTCGCTTAATGGTCCATTATCAGAAAACTAATCGAACGTACTCTGTATATAGATCGATTTAACATAATTATAAAAGAAATGCGATGAGGATGCAAAATGACGACATTAGTTAGGGAATAATCCTGCATGATCTCCAATAATAAGTTCAAGGTTGAACTTTTAGCGCCGCTCGATTTCAATAATTACTTCCCTTGTTACAGTCGAGAATAATTAAGCCAACAACCTAATTGTCTAACATACTTGAGAGTAAAGGACGGTAATTGAACATGCATGGCACTTTGGGAATTCCTCTTTGTCCTTTTGATTTGATTGAACTCGTGGGAGGTGTTTCATAGGGTAATAATCTTGATGAGGACCAAGTTAATGTGTGGTCAATGCACAATCCATGTGGCAGATGGTAAACCCACCTTGTCAATTCCTAGTATTCCTCTTGGCCTTTAATTTTTAGATCCATCACTTCACAAAGTCAAAACTGGGCTACCTTCCAAGTGGAAGAAAACAAGAAATTGTCCTGCCCTTACCAAAATCAAGGTCATATCGTGAAAGAAATAATCGTTGCAGAAAGAGCAGATGCTTTGTGTGTGTGTGTGTGAAACGATGTGTAAATTAATGATGGGGTATGATATTAATCAGAGAATTTCTTACCCAATAATGGATGAAAAAGGCTCTGAGCTGACACCATTATTATTCCACAATATCAAACACTACCACTTTTTTCTGGTTTTTTTTCTTATCAATGCGCCATATGTGTGTGCGCGCGCGGAAAATTTTATAGAGGGATTTTTGACTTTACGCCATCCACAGAACTTTAATCCCTGTTCACATCCACTTCCATTTATGGAATTCTCCTCGTTTCCCAATAACATCAAAATATCTAATCACCTGTCTTGCCAAATACAAAACATGAATTTTTCAGGGAAAAAAGAGACGACATTAAATGAAAAGAAAGAGTAACGAGTGGCAATTGGCAATGGGAGCCACGTAGGAGAGGGCAGAGTCAAAGGTCAAATAGATCTGGTCACCGCAACCATCCAAATGCACTTATAGTCAGACAGTATCTACCTGTATCACCAAATTGTTTTCGTCCATTAACTCTGAGAAGAATGTCCTCGAGGGAGAAATTTCCAATAAACCACGTTGCTGTTTCTTAGCCCGCATGGTCTTGCACTCAAATAAAGCTTTGAATTAGCAGTGTTCTAAATTAGGCAGTCGCCAGCTTGGATAGGAATAGATTAGATACAGAGGCGATTCCTCCTACTTGTATGAAACCAAATCAAAGGGAGGCAGAAGAATACAAGTGCCTTAAGCTTCAAGTTCAATATACGAAATCTCTGTTGTCCTTTCCATTTTAACAGACAATATAATGAGCCCAATGCCTTGACCTGTACAGTCCGAAGTGCTGTGAACCTATGTTAGGTTCATATCGTATTCTAGCTTAACATGAAGAATCTGCATATCCTAGTCAAACTCTTCACCTTTCAAACTGTCCGTGTGCAACTTTCAGAAACTGAATTCTGCATGTGCGTCATTGTCATGCTCACTAAAGTGCCATAAGCTACGTGATCCGATCAATTATTGAAAATTAAGTGGTGAATAAACTAAAGGGAGATTAAAATTAAATAAGACACGTGCGTGTCTTTAAAATATGGATTAATTAAGGAGGACTCCACATTTCATTTTCGATAAGCCGGACAAGGCATAACTGACATGTTACATTGTGCAGCAAAGAGTTGCATTGGGTAAAGAAAGATGAAAAAAAGAAGATATCATGGGCTTATTTTCATAAGCACGTTTAACAGTACTTTTCCGCAAAACGAGACAATCTACTCCACATATTTGTTTCGGCTTATGTGAATAAGCACTTATAAGTGGCTTATGGCAATTTACCAAACGGGCCATTGAAGGGACTGGTCAGAGGACAAAACGGTTGAAGGACCACCCCTCCTGCTTAAAGTTTAGGTTTGATTTCAAAATTTAAACTTTATCTTAAAATTTAGGTTTTATCTAGGTACTCACATTTTTTAAAAAAATTATTTTGGATATAAAATATCGGTTTGAAATCAATGTTTTGAAAAAGTTATTTTCTTATCAAACTACACCATATTTCCCAATAAATTTTCTCTTTCCTAATTTTTTTTCTTTCCTACATACCTTTTACCTTGGAATTCGTAAAATTTAAAATTTTCTAAACAAAATCACATTTTCAAAACCTAAATTTTACCTCAAATTTATAAAAATTATTCTTAAAATTAAGCATGCCAAAAGGCAATCTATCTCAAAAGAATTTATATGTCTAATACTACTTTGAAAGTCAGACGTGTAGCTAGAGAGAGCGATAGAGATTTTTAACGTTGTCAGTGGTGGTAAGGAACCTTTCCCAGCTAGTGGATACATTCAATATAACCTGTGGTTCGAGACCAAAGAAGAGGGAGTGGCAATTTAACAGGTCAGACGCGGTGCCAGATATATCTATGAAAAGCGCGGACATGATGAATACAGATACTGGAGGAGTAAGGTAATAATGCATCGATTGTGGACAGGGAATTGAATTTCAAAGGCGAAAATTCTCACCGGAAAAAAAGGTTTTGAAAGGTAAAAATTAATGGAAGACCCCGGGGGGGTAGGGCGTGGGAGCTAAACGGGTTTAGGTAGGCAAAAAGCGTCCGATGCGGGACACTCAACCTTAAAACATGATCATTTGTCACAGTCTGACAATCTCCCACCAAAACTTTCCAAGACTTGTGTGCGTGCGTGTGTGTATTGCTATCCATCTCCGTCACAAGCAAGCAATTATAGGGGCAGAGAGAGTATTTCTTCCAAGAACCAATAAGTGACCTGAAAATTATAAAAGCTAGCTTCCCGGTGTGATCAAATGATACACTGAATCATGTCACAGGACATGTTTTTGAAGGATTAATTGAGAATGTTAACATGTGTGTTATGTTTAAAGGGTGAGGGAGTGGTAGGGAAGGGAAGTGGATAGAGAAGGGAGGGCATGTGTGCAGGCTGGGAGGGGTAAACTGATTGTCGGAGGAATGTGGAAAAACGAAGAGAAGAAGATCAAAGAACGGGAGGAAATGATTGGGTAAGTATGTGTATGTATGTACAAAAGGAAAAGCTGATTAGAGAGAGAGCGTAGCGTGTATATGAGTGTACTGGATTTGGGTGCAAGCGTGTACTGAGGATGGAGGCAGTAAGAAAGGGATAGTATAAAGTAAGAGAGAGAGAGAGAAATGACAAGTCAAACGTCAAATCAGAGGAGAGGGTCTTTGAAATCATAAGACAGTCAGTGGGATGTGCTGTCAATCCTTCAGATTCTCTCTCTCTCTTCAAAACCTTCCTTATCTAATTTTTCCCAGACCCCTTCTTCATTTAATATACATGTCTTCCCATACCTCATTTTGTTTTCGAAGTAAAATCCATGTAATCTCATCGTAACTTTTACTAAAATCATGGGGTGTTTGAAAAAGTTTCTCAACATCCCAAAAACACGTTTAACAGTATTTTTTCGTAAAATGAAATAATATCATTCACACATTTATCTCGTAAATGGTAAAAGTACTTTTCCACCGTTTTACCAAACGGACACCATAACTTTGACTCTGACCAATGTATTCCCAATCGCATATGTTCGGTTCAATAAAACAACGATGAAGTGGAACTCATTTCATTTCTTTGAACACGGAGTTAGAATGAATTGCAGTTGGGTTCTAAATAAAGGATGAGCAACATGAATATATGTATATTATCAATTTTTTTATGAAGACTTGGGGTCGTGTGCTATAGTATTAATTTGGTATATGATATTTTACGGCAACATTTATTTATCTGATTCTTGTAGATATTCTACTGCATTGAATTGTTGAATGGCTATCACTTGTTTGTTTGGAACATTATGTACCGATAGAATTGATATTACGTTTTTCAAATAGCGATTGGGTCTCTTTGTAATGCAAGTGGAAGTATTTCCCTTTTCAGTGATATTGTCCATACGTGCCATGTCATCGATCATGAATATTAATTTGATGAAAATTCAACTGTGAGCTGCAATATCTTACCCCTTTATGTGAACCAACTGGAGTTTACAAAAAAAAAAAAAACAGGTCACTTAAATTTCAACAAATGCTTCTTTGTTTTTTTCTTCACCGAACCAACGTTTGTAATTTTTCACAAGCACCGCATTTATATGCCTTTGATCTTCTCATGGGTCCTGATTATGTGTATTATGCAGTCGGTTTCAACATGCCATCACAAATGATTTACCAACTAACACTAAACTGTACACGCACTCGCTTCAATTATGAACGAAATCACCAGTTTTTTAACGGATTATCGTACATATATAAAATTTCCATTGAAAAATTGTTTATACAGATTCTTATATAAACATCTAAAACAAGTTTTTTCTCCTTTCACGTGTAATATGACTTTGAAAAAATAAATCAAACAGACATATTAGCATAAGTATCAAATAACTTTGAACCTGATTTGAGGTGGGAGCCCTTCTCAATTAGAGGACCCGGCCGACGCGTTTTTCAACACGTACCATATTCCGTAAGTTTGTGCTCCTTTTCATGTGTCCCTTTCATAATTAGCAAGCTTTCTTATTCCGATTCCACGTCGTTTTCTCTTTCCTTTCTCTAACACAATAAACTAATAATAATTTGAATTAAATCCATCTATACCAATACACTGGTTCCGGATCCGAGAATTAAACATATCATTTACAGATCACGCATAATTTTATCTAATTCGCATAATTAGTTTTCTACGAATTTAAAGTTAGGAGTCATGTGAGGGGTTGGCTGGACGGTGACGGATAGAGATGGAGTTTGCGGTTCTTTTATTTGTTAATTTCTCATTAAATGTTAGACCCTTTTCTCGGTTACTCTGGGCTGCCATGCTTTTTAATTTTTAAATCCCAACGCATACAATACAAGGAAAAAAATGTGATGCTTATTTTTATTTTATTATTTTAGATGCAACATTCCTTGAAGAAGATTATTGCTTGCCTGGCGACTCCATCTTGGATGCTTAAAGTCACCAGTGGAAGATTTTTATCTGATGTACGAGAAGGCACCTCAAAATGACTGAGTTAACTATTCTGCTGATGACTATAAATTACATCAATCAATGAAAAGTTAACCGTGATTTAATTTGCAAACAAATATCAGTCTGGTTTTTAAGGAGCTGGGTACCCCTTAAGAAGAAACAACAGAGAGAAGTAGTTGTTCGTAAAAAATTAATAAGCTCATCAATAACACTGATATCGGTACATATAAGCTCTCCTTCTTCTACGAACAACTAATTCTCTCTGTTGTTTCTTCTGATATCAGTACATGTAAAGCTCTCCTTCTTGTATCATAATTACTTTATTTTTTTTCTAGTTGTAGTTAGAAAGGAAAAGTAAACTGCAAGATAAAATATATACGATTTGATTAAAAAATGAAATTTGCTTGACTGCAATCCCAATAACACTGATGCTTTGTTATTCGGGCGAGCATTATTTCTGGGAACCGAAAGTAATATATTAATAAAAAAAAACTTTTTCTGCATTTTTTAGATAACAGGTGTAGAGATTAATCTGAGCTTATTATCAAGCAATGCATTTATTACAGATTTACTGAATGCTTAATGAAATCTGACAATCATCTTCTTTCTGAAACAAAGTACATCCTTGGTTCATGATTCAAATGCATATTTAACGATGTTTTTCTGTAAAATGAGATAATTTTTTTACATATTTATCTCGATTTTAATAAAAATACTTTTCTATCACGTTCTCAAACGCGTCCAATATATGTAAAGTCCAAGGTCCAAAAACATTGACAACTTAACTCGTAGATCTTTTTATTCGGGTCAATGTGAAAAATGATTGCACGTTCTCTTTCAGCAAGCCTGCAACCATCGGATGTGGTTACTCAGCTAAGCAAAATGCTTATAGTGTAGAGAGTTATTACATTTGAATCGTCCATATCTAATTTGAGTGGTTCGAATTTAATTTTTTAAGATCAATATTTTTTTTAAATTATTTTAGTTGATGTAGTATAAAGATGAAAACAATATCTCAACTACTATTTTTTAAAAAATAAATTTTTATTTAAGAAACCATAATTTTAAAATAATTCAAATCTGAACGATTCAAATCTGATTGGCTCGTCCTACTTAGTAGGGTAACCATATATGCAACAACCTAGCAATCGGTTAAAATCATAAGAGACTATAATTGTGGGGCCCGTTTGACAAACTGCCATAAACCACTTATAAGTGCTTATTCACACAAGCCGAGGCAAATATGTGGAGGAGATTGTCTCGTTTTGCGGAAAAGCACGGTTAAACGTGCTTATGAAAATAAGCCACTGCTTACCAAACAGGGCCATGATCACAGTGGGCCGAAATCCGAGAGGATAAAATAATTTACCAACTTAGATTCTTTATAAAGATTTGAGCTTAAGTAAAAAACAAATGGAAATAAACGGTATGAATTACTATATTTAAAAATTACCAACGGTTTTGATATTCGGGCATCAAATTTGAAATATAAATGATATAAAGATTCACTTGATTTAGAGTATGACTAATTTTCAACGCCAAACAAAGATGATGACTTATTTTTGCATTAATCAATCTAACTATTTTTTAGCTGATTTTTTATTACAAAGGCAAGTTAGGTTTGAAGAAGAGTACAAACACTATATGAACTGGGTAGTTACATCCCTTACAAAAGCTTGATCAGTCATGAGTTGTTCCCTGTAACTTTGGGGAGCCTGCGGGAGGAAGTATATTTGAGAGCTTCCGGGGCTAGGTTCTTTTGATAGGATATCAACACACATTAAAATTTTCCTTGGTACGTGGTATAACTCCACGTTCCAATCTCCATAAATAAGGTGATGAATGGCTTCCACTTCATAGTGCAACAGATTAATAGGTTCACGATCCTTTAGCAAAATATTAACCGCTTCTAGGGAGTTTGGGCAAACTTAGATGTTCTTAACCTGTAAGGATTGGCAAACCTCCAACCCTATCTGGATTGCCAAAATCTTCCCTGCAGTTACTGTGGTTTGCCCAAACGCCCTCTGAAATCCTATCATCCAACGGCCTTGATTATCTCTGATAAGCCCCGATCATCCCTCTGCGGTTACTGTGGTTTTTTAGCTGATTTAGTACAGGCCATCGTACCGTGAGGGAAACATTACTGCCTCAAAGCCTATACGTATAAAAACAAGCGAATGGACCATAAAATAGTTTCCTTGAATGGTAAGCAGCAGCATTACACTTCTAAAATCTCATTACATTAACCATAACAAAAGAAGTAAGAATAAATAAAGACAGACTACCCAAGACTGTGAAGACCAATAATGGTATATAGGGCGCACATGCAATTTATTTTTACTAAACACGGTATCCTCTTAATACAGAAACGGTTGTAATAGAATATCGTTAAACACTAATTGTATTCATATCTTTTAACAGACATTTAAAATTTAATTCTTCCTATTTTAAAGACTGGAAACGATCCTGTGGGTATAATGTATTGTTTAGAAATGCAGTGTTGTAGTATCAACGTAATTTGAGTCTATTTACCAAGATTTTGATCTGCATAAAACAGTAACGTATAGATAATCGTGAATCGGTATTCAGCAGTCATTCGATGGTTTTCTGTTCAACTACCGTTTTAGTTAATTTGTCCTACCCATGCACAGTAGACTCAATCTCTTTACCATCATTTCCCCCTTCCTTCTCCTTCTGCGTATATGTGTCTCTGCACAGTTATTTGCTTATGCGTATGTTACACTACTAGTACGCAGACAAAGCAAATACTACTTTATAATAACAAAAAATAATAGTTATAGAATTTATATTGATTCAATTCTGGAATTCTTTTATAAACACACAGCCGCCCAGAATAGCCACCCAAATTGCTCTGTCCGCACTCTCTCTCTCTCTCTCTTCTTTTTCTCTCTCAAAAATCTATCGAGCCACAGCATACAAAGCCACAGCCACACCCCTCCAATCCCTCAGAGAATCCCCAATCAAAACAACAATCACAGTAAGTACTATCATCATCGACCCAATGAACCCAACCTTCTTCCTCTTCTCACTATTTCAATCCCCTCTCCTCGCTTAATCTCCCCCCTCTGTCTCTACCTCTGTCCCTTTCCTCTACTGTTTCTTTCTCTCTGCTTGATCTCTCTCCCTTGATCATCAACCCTCAAGTAGCGCCACCATGTCCCTCGAAGATTCTCTAAGATCTCTTTCGCTCGACTACCTCAACCTCCTCATCAACGGCCAGGCCTTCAGTGACGTCACCTTCAGCGTTGAGGGTCGTCTCGTCCACGCTCATCGGTGCATCCTCGCTGCCCGAAGCCTCTTCTTCAGGAAATTCTTCTGCGCGCCGGACCCTCCGTCGGGGCCGGACCCGGCCGGCTCTCGAGTCAACTCGGCTGCTTCCGGCCCCAGGCCTGGGATCATTCCCGTTAACTCTGTCGGCTACGAAGTGTTCCTGCTGCTTCTTCAGTTCCTGTACAGCGGCCAGGTCTCTATTGTGCCTCAGAAGCACGAGCCACGGCCTAATTGCTGCGAGCGAGGATGCTGGCACACGCATTGCACCTCCGCCGTTGATCTTGCTCTCGACACTCTCGCCGCAGCTAGATCCTTTGGTGTTGAACAGCTTGCATTGCTCACCCAGGTGAAACTTCTCTCTTACCACCTGCATCGTCGCCACTGTTTTGCTCTGCCAGTCCTCTCTGGTTAGAGTGACCAGTCGTATGTTTGTGGGTCTTGGAAATTCCAACAATTTACCAGGTCTGATTTTTGGAAAGTAAGAAGGGGTACTAATAAGCACTCAGAAAAACTAAATAACTGAAATCTTATGGGCAATTCTATATCATCTTATGAGGAAGTGGGTGAGATTTGAGTTGAATTTTTGGTCGTAAGGTGTATCACACCTTTCTAGCCGGTTGCTTTTGCTTGTCAGGCATTTGCAAGTATCTCCCAGTTCTCTTTCTGCTCCTCTATAGAATTCAACAATCCTCCTGTCCACTCACGCCTTCGATCCCCGTCACCAAAGACAGTTTTTAGTATCTCATAGCTGCTTCTCCTTTTGTTTTCTTGGGGAATATCTTTTCACGTATCAATTCCTTTTGGCTTCACTCTGGGTGCGAGCTGAAGCTCTTGCAATTACCGCCATGTCCCCTGGTGTTTTTTTAACCACCTTCAGGTTTATCGTATAGGTTTTGTTTATGGAACCGATGCCCGTTATGACGCATAGCAGAAGAGTTTCTAAATTTAGATCATTGTATGCCACTCTTGTGTTCCACAGTAAGCACACCAAATCTCTCCCAAACGCGTTCCCTTTCCTCAATAGGATTTGGGACTGGAAAAGAGAACAAGACACAGCAAATAAAGGTTAACGTAATTTTAGCAAACATCTCGTCAAATTTGTTCCTTCGACTCACATCGCTTGCTTCTTTTTACATGTATTATGTATGTAATCTTTGAAGGCTTTGGAATGCAAAGTGTCTCACTCACATTTTGGTTTGCTTGTTTGGGCAATAAACAACAGAAACAGTTAGCGAGTATGGTAGAGAAGGCGTCCATTGAAGATGTAATGAAAGTCCTGGTAGCATCAAGAAAGCAAGACGTGCACCAGCTGTGGGCCACTTGCTCCCACCTGGTTGCCAAGTCAGGTCTCCCTCCCGAAGTCCTCGCCAAGCACCTTCCCATCGACGTCGTCGCTAAGATTGAAGAGATTCGTCTCAAATCCTCCTTCACTCGTCGCTCTCTATTGCCCTACCACCACCCCGACATCCGCTTCGCCGACCTCGAGGACCAGAAAATCCGGCGTATGAAAAGAGCACTGGAGGCATCCGATGTGGAGCTCGTTAAGCTAATGGTAATGGGGGAAGGCCTGAATCTAGACGAAGCATTGGCCTTGCACTACGCCGTAGAGAATTGCAGCCGAGAAGTGGTGAAAGCGTTGCTGGAGCTCGGGGCCGCCGATGTCAACTACCCGGTCGGCCCTGCCGGGAAAACTCCGCTTCACATTGCATCTGAGATGGTATCGCCGGACATGGTGGCGGTGCTCTTGGACCACCATGCTGATCCGAATGTCCGGACCGTCGATGGCGTGACTCCACTGGACATCCTCAGAACCCTAACTTCAGATTTCCTGTTCAAAGGGGCTGTACCTGGGCTAACCCACATCGAACCCAACAAGCTGAGGCTGTGCTTGGAACTGGTTCAATCGGCGGCCCTCGTGATTTCTCGCGAAGAGGGAAATGCGAATCCTCCCACATCAACGGCCATATACCCGCCGCTGAGTGAGGACCATAGCAGTGGGAGCAGCAGCAACCTGAACCTGGACTCTAGGTTGGTTTATCTGAATCTGGGTGCGGCGGCTTCGGGTCAAATAGTTTCCAGATTGGATGGAGATGACGATGGCCACAGGGATCCCATGAGCCGTCATGATTCGCATGGAGGTGGATGTGACCCAACAACGTACCACCACCACCATCACTCTCATGATTTCTAGCTACAAGCCGAGAATAATAATTCTATAATCTACTCATATATATATAGTGTGAGCTTAGAATTTAGTTGCCAACCATGGATCGATGTGGAAAGAGAGAGAAGATACGAGTGGATAGATGATAGAAATTTCTTCGGTTGTCAGTTGAAGTATTCACCGGGTCACTGGCGTTTCGGCTCGTTGGTCTATGAGGGCCGTTTTTTTTTTATAATCTGTTGGTTGGTTTTTTTGTAGGCATTTGAATGGTCAGAAATCAGGAATGGAAGTGCAGTTTGGTAGGAGGAGAGAGAGAGATAGACAAGAAGAGTCTAATCAGTTTTTATTTTTTCAAAGAGGGCGCGATGGAGACGACGAGACGCAGGTCAACTTTTCATTTCCATTCCTTCGCCTGTCAACTCCTTACTTTGTATTTACTGATCCTTAGCTCAGCTAGTTTCTTATTTCAGCCCCAGTTTATTACCCTCCTTTTATTTCTTTTCTTTGTCCCCACACCCCTCCCTCCCACCACTCACCTTTCTTCTCTTAACCCTTGCTAGTGTTTACACGTTCTCTTGGTCATTTCTGCTCTGGGAGGGGTTAATTTCTAAGGGGTCGTTAGAACACAGTCATTTACTCTGTTAATTAATAATTAATACATCATATTATCATCATCTCTCTCTGTCCCTCTCTGCTCTTCCCACGTAATACTGTGCATTTTTGCCGCTCGCAGCATTATATATTTAGGCCAGGGAAGACTTTTGATCCATTGGCTATCTTGTTTAGGGGGTGAATATTTAACTTGAAATCATGTGGCTGTGGACAAATTGATTGGTTGTCTTGCATGAATGCAACAATGAGTGTGATCGCACATGACCAGTTAAAATATTGGCACTATCTCCTTCCATGTAATCCTCTTTTTTGTCCCCCTTGCCTTTTTAGGTCTTCTGGCACACGCCAAAAAAAAAAAAATACAGCCAACAGCCTCAAATCCTCATAGATTTCTAATCATCATTTCTTTATTAACCCCTTTATATATGTGTGTGTGTATTTTGTCTAAATTTATCTGATGTTAGTCAGTGTCTCAGCGTAAGATTCTTGCACAGTCTATTTCCTGCATGTACATTGTCCAGGAGGAGCTTTAACTGCTTCTTGGTCTGGCATACTTGAAATAATAATTAAATTTATACATGAAACATAACTTTTGTTATAAAAAGTTATTGGAATCCTCTCTTGTAATGAACCGTATTTACATTCATCATTTAAAACATTTAGTTATGCTTCCCCGTCTGAATCAGATCTTCCCATCTCTCAAGCCCTTCATTTTTTTCCCACTTGCTTGTAATTTAAGTATGGCAATTACTATAAATTTTATATTCTATATAACAAGAAAACCTATCAAGTTCCTGGATGATCATATAAACCACTTCATTCATGTATAAATTGTGTACAAGTTTCTTGTTGAAAAATCCATGATATTTTACATTTTTTTATTAAAAATTTGTGGATAGTTAAGTATTATTGGAATGTGGAGATAAATTTTCCTGTTTAGAAAACTTTTAACATAATGCATTTATATTTGGATAAATGTTAGATTCAGAATACATTTATTATGTCAAAAAGAGTTTTTTTTTACTCATAATGTATTTTGAAAGAATGAGTTGCTAAACCTAGAATTTACAAATTTACAGACTTTTGGATTAAAAATATATTTTGAACTCTTAAAAGGAGTTCCCAAGCACGCCCAAAATGGGCGACACACAAAATTTAAACCTAGTGATGCGAAATGATGTTACTATTTAATGTACCCTTTTGACTAGGATGCGATTGACTGATAACTGCGCCTGTAAACTTATCTTGATGTCGTCCTGTTATCGCATTACAAGATAATCAAAACATTGCGTGCGCACCGAATATCTCCCTCCAACGTATGAAAATGAGAAGTGAACGAGATATAACTTAAAAAAAATTATATCGGATATAAAGTATGTAAAAGAAATGAGAAGTTATGTGTCATCCCCGGCACGTTTACTGACAAACAATTACAGCATAGCGGCAATTTTTTTTTAAGAAAGTAACCAGATATTTTTTTCGGACAATAAAATAACCATAGATATGAACTTCATAGAAAAACAGAAAATATGAGCCACGATTTGATGATCACGATGATGTTATATTAGGTAGTTTGAGCAGGCATAGCATTCCAGACGCAGGTGCAAAGACATAATTACACTGGGTAACACCAAAAAGCATTCCACACCATTCATATGTAGCAGACATCAATAGAATTCCATATGCTTTTATCCTTTTCTTTTGGTAGGAATAGATACAGCTACGTACGTATGAAGAAGTGTTTCTAAAGAGGCCAGCATGGAATCATATGTTCGTTGAGGAGTAACCGACGAGAGACACTTACATACATGTGCTCGCTTGTGTGTGGATCACTATATATATATATTCTGATATCTAATAGTTGTGATACGTTGAATTAATGTATGATAGGATGGCATCGAGTTATTAGATAATTAATTACCACTATATAATGTGAGTTCTTCAACTCCAACTGTATAAAAGTTAAAAACATACGATTATTTTGATGCAGGTAGCAAATGTGACTGACAATGCGAAGTTTAATGATATAAAAACGGTAATAATTAGTTTTGTGTTATGTTTATTCTAAATTTACTATGCGCTTGCCTCGCGGGTTTTAATCTGAGCATAAATCGCACTTCCTTTTAAACTTTTAAAATAGTCACAGTTTTTGTCCCATGAAAAATTTCGATCTGGTCCGGTCCCAGACCGAGCATCCAGTACTCTCTATTTTAACCACAAAAGCTAAGCTCATTTATTAGTTATTGTACCTATAAGTTATATCCATCTACCTATTGAGGAAGCTAAAATGACACCACACAAAGACCTAGCTAAGATAAAGCCCCTTAATATAGCCATAGGTATTGCCCAAATATATATATTGCATCTGATGTTATTTGTAAGGCACCTCGTGGGTACGTCCAGGACGGTCACCCAAAGCTGTGGCACACAATGAAAGCATATCTTTGCTAGGCAATTAAATTTCTGGTCTATCAAAATTTGCCTCCTCGTCAACTGCATATCATTAGAATCTCTTCTTAGTTGCATCCAACTTTTTTACGCTTCTTCCCCCTCCTCCTAGCAAAATATGTGGCCTTCCCACTTCTATTGCGCAACGCACTTCCTTTTCTCAGCTTCAATAATTCTCCGTTGAAGTGCTTTGAAGGTCTGTGTTCGTTCTGGTTTATACGGTCAGAAATCTATACTTGCAGTCATGGCGCAAAACTGGTTTTCTCAACAAATTTTGACCGAGAGCCTACTGGTACTACAATGCTGATGATGAATTAAGGAAGTGTTACGAGTCCAATATAACATCACTTGCTTCCTTTATATATAATCATAGATAGAGAAAATTTACTACTGAAATCAAATTCATACCTTGAAGAAGCACATGATCTCAAATTATATCAACAGTCAGGATATATATTATTTATGTCAGTATAAAGCAAAGCTACATTTTTTATCTATACACGTTGAACGGAAATGAAAGTATATGAAATTGATTGTACATGTAACCGTGCAAGACAAATTATGCTGTACACGTAAGGGATGATTCATGTTTTAAGTGAGTGTTTGGGTCGGGTATCGTCTTGCAGTTTAGTTTGAAGATGTAAAATCAACTCGAAGCAGTATTGGGCATCACTTTTCTATTTACATATCTCCCTCATTACATGTATTTGGCAAGTTTTACATGTCATCTGCACCAAGCACAAACGACATTAATTAAGCCAAATAACCTCCTGGCTCGATGGCATGTAATTAAACTTTATTGTACATGGGAGCTCACAGATTCAATCTCACTCAAAACTTTCAAGCCCTTGGTGCTGCCCGCGGCCCTTTTAATTAGAAAAGAAATGGAATTAAGAGTGAAATACTGTAGTGACTAATAAAGCGACAAGGGGGAGGGTTTAAGGAAGAGTTAATTGTGAATGAAACAAGTCAAAGGGGAAATGAATGGGGAAAGAAGGACAGCGTGTGGGAACCATTTAAAAAAACAAAGTGACCGTATAGATGTTGATTGGGTCTAGATCAATTGAGAAATAAATGGAATGAGAAAGAATACTGAAGAGGGAGAGATGTGGCGGAGAACACGAGAGAGGGTGGACCTTCCAAACAAACACAGTAGAAGAGGTTGCCATTTGGCTTTTGTCCCCCTGAATCTGCAGAAAGCAGCAGTTGTGTGTGTGTGTGTGTGTGGCATGCACGCACAGTAACTGCCAGTGGTTTGTACACTTGATTATTACTCATACATAACATATACGCATCATTGATATTGATTAAAGGGTTATACAATTTGGAGCTAATTAAAAATTAAGTAGGGGCCGGGCAGGACGATTCGCTGCAGATTAAAGCAAGCATGAGTTGGAGTCAGAGAAGGAAGCGCATGCGTGCATGCTCTCTTGGGTGACACACAGAAATCAAAAGACAATCCCACAGCCGTATATATATAACCTATCTGTGTCTCACTACATATCCATCTCTTGTATGTATAATATACAAACACACACTCCTCTTTAATTATAAACATATTCTACGTACCGTTCATATATATACGCATCAGAACTAGACATACATACGTGGCCAACACGCATCTTTATATGAGGAGAGGGATTTTGCAATTCTTCCCTGGAGAGAGTGTACAATGTACAGAGAGCCGTCCACACACATTAGGGATCAGGTGATAAGTGGGGGATCACTGCTTTATGGGAGTATATGAGAATTGGTGAAATCAGTGGGAGATTTTTTGGCGGAGGAAGAGTGCCTAGTGAAGGCATATCATGGAGGT
Organism: Vachellia pachyceras; assembly: GCA_025593235.1. NCBI lineage: Eukaryota > Viridiplantae > Streptophyta > Magnoliopsida > Fabales > Fabaceae > Vachellia > Vachellia pachyceras. The sequence continues at coordinate 32,890 of JANTPZ010089812.1, forward strand.
GGGAGGGCCATCCGTGTCTCTATGATTGTACCGCTTTGTCTCGCCTTCTTCTAACTTGGAAAAGTGTGTTCCTCGAACCCCGTTCTCAAATGACAACCGTAGTTTAAGGCAGCGTTCCTACTCCTCGAGTATTAAATGAAGACAAATATTACCATTACATACAGTATTGAAATTAAACTTGGACTAGATTGGTCGGTCATATAGGTAATTAACTAGGTGAATCAGTTACTAATTAAGCTGGCTGGTTCGGTCAATTAATGAAACAGACCTGGTTTGGTACTGAAAGTTATAGTCAAATATGAATATCATTCGTATGTATTTTAATTAATTAAATCACTGCATTGTCTTCGTTTGGACTGGTTCGACTTGGATTGGATTATTTAGTCTTTGAACAACTGTCTCGGCCAGATCAATAATTAATTACACGTTTATTAATTATTCCCCTCTTTCTGTTTTGTATTCGGTGCAATGGTTAAATTCTCTCACACATTACCAGTGTCTTCTAAGGGCTAACGTGTTAGGGTGGTTGCCCAGCCTGATACTGCTATTTTTATTTAAAGCAAGTTCTGAGTTCCATACCAAAATGGTGTATCTTTCTTTGCTTTTAGTTTTTTTTTTAAAAATCTATGTACCCTGCGCGGTCCGAAACCTTGGTCATAATGATTTAGATCCGACCCCCGCCTTGTTAACTTTGTTGATATGTGGCGTTAACGTCATTAAGTCGTTGTCAGCACTAAATGTGTACACTTTTACAAATGGAGATTTGAATTTTATTTCGTTACGTTGTGTGAGCGAATAACTCATTCGTTTGGATTCAACTCGTGTTGGTATAGGTGATTTAATTATAATGTAATGGGCTTAAGAATAATGAAATACAGGTAGCCCATTGAAGTATGGAGGAATGGTCTGATGAGGAGGGGAGAATTGGACTTTGCCGGGCGATGGTGGACTCGTTGAGTTGGGCCTAATATATGTACCCAGAACCGGGAGCAATGGCCCAACGGTGAATGAGTTCACGTTTCTGATTTCATGGACGCTCAAAAGTAATAAGATTTACCCCTGTTGGAAGAAGAGAAAATAAGGGATGAAAGAAAATTTAGATAGAAAATTGAGGAAAAATGAGTTTTCTCTTATTTGAGTAGGAGAAAAAAGTGAATGAAAGAAAAAGTTAAAAAGAAAACGGGATGTGTAACCCACCACATTCTTTCCCCAATTTTTTCCTCCGCACGTGGAGAAAAATGGAGAGAAAAGTAATAAAATTTACCTCTGATTGGATAGAGAAAAAATAAGGGATTAAAGAAAACTTAAAGAGAAAATAAAGAGAATATGAGTTTTCTATCACTCGGATATGAGAGAAAAAAGTGGGAGGAAGTAAAAGTTGGATAGAAAATATGGTGTTAGTTCCATCACATTTTCTTCCCAATTTTTTTTTCCATACATGGAAAGAAAACTCTTTTTCCTTATTTACTCATATACTCTCTGTTACTTTTCCTTTTAGGACTTTAAATTTAACGTAGAACTTTTGTAAAATGATAAAATTTAAAATATATTATAATATTTAATTTATTATTTTATTGGTTATTAAAATCTCATTACGTAACAAAGTTGTGATTTTTCATGGGCGCTCATCCAAAAGTATTTACATTTCATTGGATTCTGCTTCTGGCTCTACCATAAAAAAAAAAGCTTCTGGCTCTACCGTACAGGGAGGGAAGGCATGTGATTATCAATTGGTCATGAAACCTTGTGCTTTCACTCCTTCACGTAAGTCAAGATAAAAAGTATATTAAAATTTGTAAAAAGCATCTCAAAATTCATAATTTTTTTAATTCCATAAATTTTTCTCAAAATTTGTAAATTCCCTTTTTTCAATAGATTCCCAAACACACACATTAATTTCGCCCAACGGATTTCACATCGCACGCAAATCAATTTGGAATTGCGGACAGACAATCATCAGCCACTCTCTAGGCACTAGGGATGGGAATACGGGTTGGGCCCGTGGGCTCAACTCGTCAACCCGTCAAAACTGGTTGGCTCAGGCTGGCAAAAGCCAACCCGCTTTACCCGCCTTTTTTATTTTTTTAAAAAAATTATTTTATATGCTTTTTTTTCTTTTTTCAATCCCAATATTTTTTACAAAAGAAAAAGTAATATTAAATTCTATTTTTAGAAAATTATTGAACACTTATTAATAGGATTGGAAAGAGAATCATGAAAATATGCAATCTTATAGAAAAAATTGGGTAAAAAATAAAAAAAAATTATTTTTATAAAAATAAAAAAATAGGTTGGCGGGCTCGGGTTGGGGAACCCCAGCCTGCCATCAAGGAATAGGGTTGGCAGGCTGGCCCGTATTTCCAACCTTACTAGACACCCATGTACCCTCCATATCCTTGCAAGTGGAAGCAATGTGCACACAGCTTCTACACTTGGAGATTCCTTAATTTGCTCTTTTTTTTATATAAAAAAGTTTAGATCAACCAGATTTTAGAGTTTGCCAAAATTAGTATACGTTTCTAGATTTAAAAAGTGCTTATAAAGATAGTTGCAGATTGTACGTCGACAAAGTTTTCACATCAACAATAAAATTTAAACTCACTATCTTGCTGATTATAAGCAGATTTCTTAAAAATTGAACCAATTTTTTTGCCGGTACAATCCTTAAATTTTTTTTTGTTACAAAATTTTAGGAAGGGGTTGGACTTACCCATGATCCAAAGGCAGGATACCTAACTCATGATCCACTGAAACCTGTCTTTGCGGTAGGGTTGGGAATACGGGCCAGCCCGCCAACCCTCTTCCCTGGTGGCAGGCTGGGGTTCCCCAGCCGGAGCCCGCCAACCCGCCAAAATATTTTTTTTATTTTATTTTTTTATAAAAATAATTTTTTTCTATTTTTTTATCCAATTTTTTTATAAGATTGCATATTTTTATGATTCTCTTTCCAATTTTATCAATAAGCGTTCACTAATTTCCTAAAAATAGAATTTAATATTACTTTTTCCTTTATAAAAAATATTGGGATTGAAAAAAAGCAAAAAAATATATAAAATATTTTTTTAAAAAAATAAAAAAAGAGCGGGTTAGGAGGGTTGGCCCGCCAACCCGTGGATTCACCTTAGCGGGCTGACCCAACCCATATTCCCAGCTCTACTTCGCGGGCATATGAACATATCAAGCAAGCCATTTATGTTAACATGTAAAAAAGCTTTTCTTTTCTTTAAGCCGGGGTCATGGGTTGGGTTATGAACTAGAGCCAAGTCCAATATTTTTTTTTTTTGCGGAATGTTTGCAGTGGGTTGGAGGTTCGAACCAAACAAAGTAAAAACAAACAAAAGTTTAACGAACGCCTAACAGAAAATTAAGAGAACCTTAACATCTGCAAAAGTTGAATTGATATGGCACAGTTATGAAGGAGCCACGACATTTTCACTAAGTGTTAATGATATTAATAAAGAAACTCAAAAATATGTAAATTAAACTTTAATATAAGATGTCTATTGACAAAATAAAAGAAAGGGTTAAACTAACGTTTGCTCCTCATTGTTTCCTCAATTTGGGTTTTGATTATTGTAGTTTTAAAGTTATGTTTTTAATCTCTAAAATTTAGTCCGTATAAAATCGTTAGTCACTATAGTTGAATCTATTTTTGATCCCTATAATTTGCTCTGATTTAGTTTTCGACAGAATGAACCTATGTTTAGTTAGCGCAAACTATAGGGACTAAACATAAGTTCAACTAATTCACGTAAACATTCACCATATCCAGTCATCAGGCTATGTCAGCAAAAATAATAGAGTCAACGACATGTCAGCAATTTTAACCGTGTTAACTTATGATTTATATCATTTTAAAACTATAAGACTAATGATTTCAGACGGATTAAATTTCAGAGATAAAAATATAAATTTAAAACTACAATGACTAAAACCCAAATTGAAGAAATTATGAGGACAAAAAATTAGTTTAACCCTAAAATAAATCTATTCTTCCCTTGGAATCCCAAATGGGCTGGGAACCAATGGGTAAACCACTAGCCTGTTGACGCGTGGCAAATATAACGTGGTGGACACTTGACATCATCCAAAACACTTTTGTTCCCTTCGTTTCTTGGTCGAGCTGTAGATTTTATTTTTGTAAATTGATAATTGAGTGAAAAAAATATTTCGCAGTTCTGATACTAGCACTTTGGACTTTGAAGTGATGACGCCACTTCAATTTGCCCCTGACGCCTAGCCACTCGAGATCCACCATTGCTAGAGCCTCCTCCATTATGAGACTGGATCTGGTGAGCAAGAAGCATGACACAACGAAAATCTAGAGAAAGGGGTAAAAGGGAGAGTGTGGATCTGGCAACTAGAGGTCCTGTTCATGCGGCCTAAATCCCTTCTCAACCGCCTGAAACTACGATGGGACGAACTAGATGAGGATGATGGCGAGGATCTTGATTTTTTGCTGCCGCCGCGACAAGTGATAGGCCCCGATAAGAAAGATTCTCCAACTCATCACAAAAGGAATGTTTATACAACTGGTATGCAGCTATCACGTCTGTTCTGTGTAAAGAATACAATATGAGCACTGTTACGCAAAGAACCCCCAGATCTGGTAGGCAGTCGTTATTCTTCCAAGATTTGGCTTCACCTATTCTGGACTACCCATTTTCTTAAAATCTTCACCAAGGAAGACTCTTCAAAGAAATGAGACATTGAATTAGGAAGAAGAGGACATGGGGTTTCCAAGACCAGTATGTTTAGGAGATAGTAGGAGAAGAAAGGAAGGAAGAAAAATCTTTTTGAAAATTTTTTCTTTTGGGGTTGTTTCTTGAGAGAGAAGAGGAAAATTCGGGGCGAAAGCTAGAGTTGGGCAATGAAAAGCCAAGATCTTTTTAGGAGATTGTCTGTAAAAAAATTGACAGACAATTCTTTATGGCGTGAGAGCTTTGAATTCATCCTTTGATATTTCAAACCCATTTGAAGTCTTAACATCATCTACTGAGGTGTTGCCTTTGCTGTTATTAGTGTTCAATGGATTAATTTCTTTATGATATGGGAGTCTGATTGTTTGTGATGCATTAAATGCAATGGAACTTGCATTGTCTTAGGAAAAGCATTTTATTCAAAATATTTATAGTTTTAAAAAAACTCAAATCTAGCAGCAGAGATGGTTCATTTGGAATGATCAAAGCTGCAATTGAAAACCTTATGATGGCAAAGCAATGATAGTCAAGTAGGGAACGTGGCAGAGGCACGAGGAGAAGAAGATCCACCCTTAAATGCACTCATTGTTCAAAGAAGGTACAACAAAAAAAGGCTGCAGAGGCAGAGGGAAGAATATCCAACCATGAATGCACTCATTGCCCCAAAGAGGGCACAGCAACAAAAGCTGCAGAGGCATGGGAGAAAATGATCCACCCTTGAATGCACTCGTTACCACAAGAACACAAGAAAAGCACAGCAACAAAAGCTGTGTCACTTGACACAGTCAAGGGAAAAGTACCCAATAGCAATTGGCAAAGAATTTTGAAATTGTAAAGCAAGTTAGGAGTTTTGTTGATTTATATAATTCCAAACTTGAGGGGGAGTGTAGAATATAGTCCATTTGGCCTTAAACCCAATAAACTCATTTGTTTGTACTACATAAGACTCCCTTTGTAATTCACATTGATTCATTCATTCAATAACATTTTTTCCAGCATTTTCATCTCTTGCTCTGCCATTCAACAATTTCTGCATCCACTTCACGGTTATCCAGAAAAATTGTGTAATCATGCCTCCTCTAGGTTGCAAAACCAGGAGCTGAGATTTTTTCCCAAGAAACCGCACATGAAATGGGGTAGTTCTTGTACGAGGGCTAGTAGTAGTGCTCTTTTGGAGCTTGTTCCTGAAGTTAAGAAGGAGACTCTGGATTTTGAACTTCCTCTGTATGAGTCGTCAAAGGGCATCGTGGTGGACCTCGCCATCGTGGGAGGAGGCCCCGCAGGGCTTGCAGTTGCTCAGCAAGTTTCCGAGGTGGGTCTTTCAATCTGCGCTATTGACCCAAATCCCAGATTGATTTGGCCCAATAATTATGGTGTTTGGGTAGATGAATTTGAAGCTATGGACTTACTCGATTGCCTTGACACTACTTGGTCTGGTGCCGTTGTTTTCATTGATGAACAAACGAAGAAGGATCTAGGTAGACCTCTATAAATACCCTCCCCATCCCCCAAATTGGACATACAATTCTACACACAATTTTCCTCACAACAAGATCAAACTCATTATCTTTCTCTTTGAGTGCACACTTAGAAAAAGCTAAATTATCATTTTGTAAAGCTTTGTTGTCTTGGTTTGGGTGTAGGGAGTGCAATCCATACTCAAGGGTCTCTATTGTATCCTGCAAGAAATTCATCGGTTAACCCAACTTGCACCCTATAATATAGGAATAGGTGGGGGTGAATTAAGCCTAAAGGAAAGTGTTGCCCACGCCTTGGAGACATTGTGCACAACTTTCCTTTCCATCTTCTTCATCTCTTCCTCTTGTACTCTTCAAAGAACCATTCCTACCAATATCGTCAACAATCTTTAGGCTTAATTTCGTAAATACAAATGGCTTCTTTGAAGACATGTTGATTGTAAAATTTGTGAAGTTGAAGAAATATGGAAGATGCAAATGTTGAGATGACACCAATTTTGCTCGTTAGGGAAATGGATGGTTTGATCAAGTAACTTTACAAAGAAGTCATCTTGAAATTCATTTGGTCATGACAAAAGAGACAGATAAGTTTATATTTACTTCTTTTTGTGAAATGTGGTTTATAGATTCATGAGGCTTATTCACGATTTAGTTTGATACAGTTGTTTTTTTCATAAATTATATGGTTTTTTGGATTGTGACATCATGAAATTTTTAACATTATAAGAAAATTGATTGGAAGTATAATAAATTTTGTAATTAATAAATTGATAATTATCATAAAATATTCTATGGTTGATTAGATGAATGGATAATTATCATGTTGTAGTATATTTCAATTGGACTGATTGATGTAAATTTATCATGGGTTAGATGCATGGAGTGAATATGGTTTGAATAATATCAAAGAACTTGACATGCACATTGATAAATAAATTATTGTCTCATCAATCATAGATAAACTTCCTCATCATGAATAGATTTCAAAAGTAGTATTTAAAAGTAAGTTTCTCTTGAGCAATTGAGGGATTATCTTCACTTAGAATAAATGTATAGATTAAATTGTATAAAAAGTATCAATGCTCATGAGAAGGCACATTTATGAGAGGAAGGAAGTTTCATAACACCTCAGGAAAACAAGAGGGAAGGACAAAGATAAATTTAATATTTCATATTGGTTGTGGTAAATTTGATAATAGGAAACGAGACGTGATTTATTTAGATATATTGAAATGTTAATAGTTTTGATTATCACGGTTGTTTGTTGTTTGACTCTAATATAAAGTTGGCATCAAGATCTACCCACTATGATAATCAGTTTGTTTTTGCAAGAGCTTATAGCCAAGTCTTAATGGAAAGTCGCGACATATTGGTATGAGACATAGCTATGTAAAGGATTTGATTTTAAATGGAGTAATCTCCATAGTTATATAAAATTTGAATTAAATCTTGCAGATCCTTTAACGAAAGGTCTGACAAGGGATATGGTGTTAAAAACATCAAAGGGGATGGGTTTAAAGCCCTATAAATCTAGATCATCAATAGCGGAAACCCAACTCACACTTGACCATCATATCAAGTCTTGAGTTCAATGGTGAAAGTACGCTATTAGAATGATTGTAAATACTTAACATTTCTATGCATCCCAAGGTTGAAAAGTACTTGGTAACCATGGGACTAAAAGGGGAAAGGTTGAGCATTAATTTAGCTCTTAATAGACCTGTAAGCATATATTTGCTGGAGCATTTAACATAGTGGTGCTCTTGACAGAGTTTACCTATAAGAGAGTGAAGTAAGGCCGCTTCTAAGAGTTCAAGGGCTTGACTCTAAAAGCTCTCATGAAAAGGATATGGACACAAGGCTATAAAAGTGTCGTTTAAAGTGACATATAATGGCCCGAGATCTCATGCGTAATTCACGCACACCTGTTCACATGGGATAATTGGTTCAAAGCTTAATCTACCACATTATTTCGGATGGGTGAAACTGTGTCTTACTTAGGTAAATGTTCAAATCCTCGAGATACCTTTACTGACAACATGGGATTTCCGAAGTGATAAGAGTTTTGATCATTTTTAAAAAAATGGTGGGGGATTGTTGGAGTATTTTTCAAAAATGAAAAGATGTAATTTTTCAAAGGAAGAGATGTGTTTTTTTATAAAGTTGTGTCATTATAAACTAATTAATTTATAAATTAATTAGTTTATTTGAAGGGGTGTGTAGGGGGTTGTAATTCTAAAGTCTGTATCCCTACATACCATGAAGGTGTAACTATTCATTGGAAAGTCATATGGTTGTGACTTTTTGAAATGGTATGGTTGTGATTTTTAGTTGAAGAGACATTATTTCTAAAAGGTACCACTTTAAGATATTTCTCCGTCCTCTATAAATACCCTCCCCATTCCCCAAATTGGACACACAAATTCTACACACAATTTTCCTCACAACAAGATCAAACTCATTGTCTTTCTCTTTGAGTGCACACTTAGAAAAAGTCAAATTATCATTTTGTAAAAGTCTTTGTTGTCTTAGCTTGGATGTAGGGAGTGCAATCCATACTCAAGGATCTCTATTGTATCATGTAGAAAATTCACCGGTTAACCCAACTTGCACCCTATAATATAGAAATAAGTAGGGTGAATTAAGCCTAAAGAAAAGTGTTGCCAACACCTTAGAGACATTGTGCACAACTTTCTTTTCCATCTTTTCCATCTCTTCTTCTTGTATTCTTCAAAGAACCATTCCCACCAATATCGCCAACAATATTAATGTAGCTCAAAACCGATAACCCTTCTGTATCATTGAATTAGTATAGTGGTGAATGATCATACTTTTTTTTTTTGCCATCGGTGAATGATCATACTGCTTAATAGTCTGTGACTGTGTGTATGATTTAATCGATCTTGCTTGATAGCAGATGCGCCTTGTCACAAATGTGTACATATATACACGCAATGATTATACCCCCTCTTTATGGTCACTGGTCATAGTATCTAAAGCAAAACAAATTTCTCGAAAAATATATTATTTTTGGAGATACAGAGATACAATATCGACCAAAAACTGAATTTTTTGAAAGAAAAAAAAATACGAACTCCAGGCACACAAGTATACAGCATCATATAAAACCGTGGCATTGTACTAGTCCACACACATGGACCACAATCCACAGAATATTCAATTATTCATCAATTCATTCACACAAATCCCAACTGGGAAAGCAACGTTGGGCAGAAACTTATGGCAAGCACGGAAAGAACAAGCAGGTGAAGGAGGTAATATTAAGTTTTAATTATGGGCACAAGTAGCTTCTCTAATTTGGAATGCGGGAAGAGGAAATGACCACGAAATTTAGACTCTAAGCATTAGAATGAGGAGGGGGAGAGGGGTGCATGGTCGACCAGGTCTGCAGGAAAGTGAGAACAAGCGCAATAAATGCACCGGCGAAGCCAAGGAAGGTCCACGGGCTGCTGAAATGATCATGCAGAACCTGAGCCAACCACGTCAGCCCTATCTTATTGTAACGCCTATCCAGCTCACGTCTTACTTGACCGTATCTTTCTGTGTCGGGCATCAAGTCGGAGCTTATAATGTTGAATAGTTCGGCCACTTCTTCGTCGCTGCCAAGTGCGTTGTGCAGAACCCCAGCTTTCCTGAGATGTTTCACATCATCTGGATGGTCAATCAGGGAATCCAAAAACGCGATGTACGAGCTGATCCCGTACCTGTTCACGAAATCTGGGCACATCTCGTACGCTATTAAGTTCAAGAACGTCGGAAGCATTAAATCGTCCACCGTCAGCTTGGAAAGCAGCAGTCTCCCAAAACCCCAGCCAGTCATTCCCCAATCGAAATGGATATCTGTAGGTCTATCAGTACTTCCCTTGATTACTGAAATCCCTGCTGCTTTAAGCTCCTGGATGTTCCTGTATGTTGGAAACTTCTGAGGTTGCCACGCATTACTAATGTCACGTTCAGGATCAACCAGGATGAATTGGCGCAGAAGATGCAGCAGATGAGGTGGTTGATCTTGATCCACATTTATATTCACCTGTCCGGTGAACTTGCAGTCACGGACAACAGGGGTCAGGGAATGCTTTTTCAAGAATTTTACTATGCAATTATTCAACTCAGTCTCGGGTCCATTGCTCAACAGCCTGAGCAGTTGGTAGGGAAGTTGGTTCTCCAACAAGAGAAGATCCTGCTGCACAAGCACCAGCTGGTCTGTCTTGATCTTCAGTTTTGCCTTTGGGCACTCATTAGCTCCCACTTCCCGGATGAATCCAAGTACAGCACACCCGTCCAGTAGGAATATCCATGCAAGCTCCTCCTCCTTATTGACGAAGCGTTCGATGGCGTTGTCGGTGTACAGCTCCTTCAGTGCCGGAAGGTTGCTTCGAATCTTTTCAAACAGCAACTCAGCACTTTGCTTGGTATCTTCAAGGTACATTGCTGCCCATATGATCTTGTAGTGCTCTCCTCCCTTGAGATTTTCTTGGCTATCTTTATCCCCACGATGGATGGGCCCGATTGATACCAGCTTGGGGGAGTAGTAACGGGCGAAGTTTGTTCGATTCCGAAGATAAGGTTGAACTTTTTGTATCTTGGAAATGGCAGCCTGACGGTTCTCCCTTTCAAGAACTCGCCTTTTCTCTTCCAGTTTGGCCAAGTTACTCTGCACGTTGAATGGCAAATCTGATGGGGTTGTTGCTCTATCATATGAGTCGCGTGGCCCATCTGATGCATTCATTTCTTCCAAGTGTTTGAGCAATAACTTTGGTAAATTCTAGGGCTGCTCAGTAACCACAGCCACTTAATTACGCACTCTGAACAATTTATAGTAACGCAAAGTACTCCGCATAGAATGAACCTTGATGGACCCAAAAAAAAAAAGGCAGGAGAATCTCGCTTTATCATTAATTTGAGTTTGGAACCAAACATGCTTCATCCAAGAAAAGGCATTATTTCTACTTAAAATGTCAATTTTCTACCAGCCTTAGAAAAGAAATATGGAATATTTGTGACCCTTGTACTTTAACCTTCTTACCATCAGGGAAAACAGTGCAGCGCAACGTGATACATGCGAAAACAGACTTGTTAATGACGGAAACAGCAATATCAGCTCGTCAAATTATAAACTTCACTCACGGTCCAAGACGCAAGATTTGCCTGAAAGGTCTCGGGGCAGTCTCCCTATCTCCTAAAGTATCGGGCTTGGTTCATGTACTTGGAAATAGTGTTTCTGTCGTAAACGGTAGGATTATAAATTTCTTGTGATTCCTCCTAACACAGTTCCTTGCTTGCTCTGAACTTGCTCTGTGATGGGCCGATGGTTTACTTTGCCTACTGTTCTCATGGTCACAAGCAAGAGAAGAGTATTACGGGCATTAGCTTCCCTGCTTCAAGATATAATAATTCTCGTAATCTTTTTCATCACTCCTACAACTTCTGCTGAACATACATTAGTGAAAACCTATAACGGGACAATCCTTGAAGAATGCATAGTTGGATGTACAGTTGTGAAATAAAAGTGCCAAATATTACACGTGCATATAAACATAAAAAAAGATCTCGTCTAGCTAGTACTCGAAATTACAATAGAGGGCAGAGGACTTTTTATCAGTTTTATGTTTGTCACGTAAACTAAAATAAATGTTTCATTCTAATTATGTTAAAAAATAATGTTTCTGCCAGCCCCCCATAATAAATCTGTTTTAGCATGATTGAGAGAGTACTTATCTTTTACACATGTGGTCAATGAAGTCATTAGGAAGATCACATGCACCTTCCTAGAGAGATAAATCAAAATCAGATATGATGTCAAGGCGTATGCCACAAACGAGGATGGGATACTTTGAATCCAATCCTCCATGCGCTCTTACATCGAGAGAGGGAGCTAACTGCACTACGCCCATCTCAATTCTATCAAAGACATTGATGGACTAATGTGAATTTTTGCCAAACGGAACGATTTAACCTCTAATGCTTAGTCATATCCTGAATCCGATCCAAATCAATTTCAGTTGGCTGAGAGATAAGAGAATGTGATAGGCACGGATGCGAGTGAGATGCAGCTTGAATACGCAGTCAAGCTCCCGAATGTGCGATACGAGCACACACCTTCAACCGTGTCAACGGTGGGGCTGGAACAAAAGGTGACACCGGAGGGAACGGTAGATGCAGTGACCATTGCTCAGGCGCTCCACTGGTTTGACCTCCCGACATTCTACCGGCAAGTGAAGTGGGTGCTGAAGAGACCAGAAGGAGTGATTGGCGCCTAGTGTTACAACGTGCCCCGAGTGGCGGACGCAGTGGATAAAGTGTTCGATGAATACGCAGCAGAACTAAAGCCTTATTGGGATCCGGCACGCGCATTGGTGGAGACGGCGAAGGAGAAGGAAGTGGAGCTTCTGACGGAGGATATGCTGTTGAAAGATTTAAGAGTGCTTGGATTGAAGATGGGTGTCAGCTGAAGGTTGTCAAGTTTCCAGTTTACCTTAGAATTGGAAAGGTGGGAGACGCCTGAAAGATGCCAAAGCTTCCAACATTCCGGGCACAACTAGGAGTTAGAAAATTACTTTTACAGCTTGATATACAAGTTAATTACTTTAAAAAAAATTGTTTTAATTTATGTAAATATTTTTTTTGTGATGCTGCGACATGCAGCCCTTTAATCACTTTGCACGGTTTTTCTTCTTCATTCTATACATCCTCCCTCCTGTATTCCCTCTTTTAAAGAAATATAATTTAATCTATTTCATGGTTTTGTTTCACCGAGAAGGCAACTTTGTTATACTTATACACTAAATATGGGTGCCTCACCATGTAAGTGCTTGTTTGGGAATTCCGTTGGGAAAATGGATTTTGCAGATTTTGAGGCATTTTGGGAATTTCGAGATGGTTTTACGGATTTCAAGATGGTTTTTATGAATTTCGAGATGGTTTTTATAGATTTCGAGATGGTTTTATCTCGGCTTACATGCACCGTTTGAAAAAATAACTTCCCAAACAGGCACTAAGAAATCGAACATTAGCTTGTTACATTATGAGGAGGCAATGAAGCTCCGTTACACCCAATTCCATTATATTTGACCAACGAATCTGTTTGCATGTCCATACGCTTATGTTTTGTCCCATTTTTGTAATTTGTTGGGGGTGGGGTAAACAAAGATTCATTAACCGTTAATGTCAAATTAAATAGAGATTATCTACGCTACCAATATTTTTTATATTATAAATAGTTAACATGCTCATTGATAATAAAAAGAACAATTGAACATTTGACTTTAGACATGTCTATGTAAGCACTGTGAAATCACATTTACGTAAATTAAGATAAAACTTCTCTCACATACGTACCTATATTATAAAACGTGATTAATGTTGAAAAAATAACTTTTACCGTTAACACAATCAATCACTCTATGGCTTGAAATTCAGGTTTTGGCAGGCTAACAGAGTATCATCGTGATCCTCTATCATTTAGTGGATTGAAAAAAGTTTACGTATATTATAAAATTCTTTTTAAATATTTACCTCGGATCATATAAAAATACTTAAAAAATTCAATCCAAACACCTACCAAATTCAAATTTTAAAAAATGTATTTGTTAAGAATGATAAAGATTTTTGGGAAAATCCTAAAAAAAGATTTTTAAAATTGTAAAATGATAAATCAAGGTTTTGAATTTCCAAAATCCTATATTAGGGTAGTGGATCAAATAGAAATTTCAAAATATTGGTAAAAAGATGACATTGCCCATGAATATTAAGGAAGGAAAATGAGGGCTACAAGGGTCATCACTATTCATCCAAATGAAAAAAATTTTATTCCGATGAATAGCGTCTCATCTTCAACACTCATCGCGGTGAGTTTAAAATGAGACACTATTCATCATAATGAAAATACTATTTATTAGATAAATAGCGTTTCATCTTCAACGTTCACGGTGATGAGTTTAAAATGAGATATTATTTATCCAAATGAAAACACTATCTATTAAATGAAAATTGCGATGAATATCAAAGATGAGACACCATATTTGCATGAAAAAATTTTCATTCAACCCCATTCTCCTTCCCTAAGTCTTGGAAAAAATACTTCATGGGTAATGTCGTCTTTCACCAACATTTTTGGCTCGTTTGATACACTGAAATTGATTTTGATGGAAATGGAAATGGAGATGGAGATGGAAATAGAGATGGAAATGGATATAAATATGGAAAAAAAAGGAAGGGCCAAAAAATCAATTCCATGGAATTGAATACAATTCCATAGGTTACATCATGAAAATCATTTCTACCCATTTTGCATTCCATTTTCAATTCCACCATACCAAATATAGGAAATGAATTCCATTTACAATTCCACCATACCAAACATGCCCTTTTGAAATTCCTATTTAATACAACACTTTGATTTAGGATTATAAAAATTCCAAATTCTAACTTATACTTTTACAACTTTATGATTTTTTTTTCGAGGATTCTCCCATCATCTTTTATGCTGCAAGCCTTAAAATAAACTAGTATCTGATGAAGGCCTGAAAGTCCCTGACGGAATAATCAGGTAAAGTGTAAACCTATCCATCGTTCCCGGAAAGTGGAAATCCAAGTGGAGAGCGGTAGAATCCAAGAATATAATAAATTCTCAAAAACCCCTGTACGAAAATATTCTTAAAATCCCTAACCTATATATACGAACCGTCTTGTACTCCTCGCACATTTCAGGCATTGAGAGCGTCATTTCGCGATCCCCAAAATGGACAAGATTTCGAGTCCATCTGTTCGTTCTTTGGGGGCGGCGATTAGATCCCTTGGTGCGACCGCGACGTCATTGCTGTAAGTTTCTGAATCTCGTGTTTCTCACGCTTCAGTTCCCCTTTATTTGCTGATCAATCTCTTACTCGAATTTCAAACCTCGGGCTTTTTAATGTTTTTCGAAATTCCTCTTCGGCACCCAGTACTCGGGATCTTCAATTCGATCGTTTTATGAATTTACATATCAAAGATTTGATATTTATTGCTCGGTCCACTAGCATACTTGTTATCATTATGGCTTTGAACAGGTTCAGCATACCGAATTCAGAGTTTGGGCGGGACCGTTCCTTTAAATTGCTTTATTAACTTTGCGCATTTGTGTGGATTGGGGTCTTGGCTCAGCTCTTCAAATTTGAGCGCTACTTGTCTTTCGCGTCAACAAAAAATGTATTTTTTTTCTGATGTTAAGAGGGTGGAAATTAAAACTGAATGTTTTTACCGGTAGTATTTCCTGTTGATATTCTTCGAGTTATCGCAGTTACGCTACTGCGGGTTTTACCCTTCAATTTGTTAAGTTGAGCGGCCTATTATGTTGGTCGTAGCGTACTCGCTCGCGGTATCCTTCTACTATTTTCTTCCATCGTTCAAAAGTATTTTGCATATTTTGAAGGGATGTGAGAGAGAAGTTGCGGATGCTTCAAATGGTGAGTCTGAGGAGCGGAAGGGTGAAAGCATCATGAGGTTGTCGTGGGCGCTTGTTCATTCAAGGCAACCAGTAGATGTGCAACGCGGGATAGCCATGCTTGAAAGTAATATCACAGAATAAATTGAGCACTTCCTATTTCTTTCATAACGTAGATGTTCGTTCAAATGCTACTTTTATTTGCCCTGATTTCAAGCATATACTTTATTTATAAAAAAATGCCTTGCTCTGTTTTTACGTTTTTGTCTAATTGCGGGTTCGTTTTAACAAGTCTGAGTTTCTTTTTCTCAAAATATTAATCACTATTTTGCTTGTTCTTGCCTTTTCATTTAATCTCCATAACGCAGCATAATCTGCATTAATTATAATCATATTTGTTCTTTCCTGCATGGCTGCTGACTACGAATTCTCTGCCTGTTATGCCAAATCAAATCCATGGTAGCTTGGAGCATAAAACATGCAATGTGATTATTCAGCTGTTTGATGATTCTGCTAAATCTAATTTAGGGATTGTAATTTTGCCAATGTAGCATATGCGTGGCATTGAAGCACCCGCGGCACGATTTTTTATTTTCCAACAAAAGTTTCTGTATGGTCATTGTGAATTTATGTTTTTCTCTGCAAATCTGAATATGAAATGAAAAGTGATAAATTTACCAAATAGCTTTCGCAAGGCTCCATTGATCCTCTTAAGATCTCTCAAATGTCCCACAAGACTACTCACATTTGCTCCAAAGTCCAAAAGAATGTCACTCAATATATTTTTGCCCCATGATTTATACCGCCATGAGCATGAAAACCAGAATGTTAACATCAAAAGGCCTAATAATTTAGCATGCCTCTACTGTTTAAAAGAAATAGCCTTTTACAGCCTGAACTGTATCATTTGTAATCCTTATGATGTGATTTGCAGCTTCTTTGGCAAATAATAGCAGTCCTCTGCACCAAAGAGAGAAGCTTTATCTTCTTGCTGTTGGATATTATAAGAGTAGTGATTATTCAAAGTGTCGGATGCTTTTGGATCAGTGTTTGGAGGTCTGTCTTTCTCAACTCTACTTCTGCTTGCAATTCACCAGAAACCTTATTTTTTCCGTTCCTGGTGCCAGACCGTCTTGTGTAATAAAGCTGTATAATTTGTACTATTGGATTATATCTGTGCTGTTTCACTTGAAGGCTGGTAGTACGAGTGTAAGATCTATCTAACCCCAATGAAACATGTGCTTTTTGTTTACGGACTGAGGAACATTTCTATTTGCAACTTCTAGGTTTTCCTTTTAACTGTACTCAAGACCTATTTTATCCATGATTTTTTTAATCACCTATACGTACTTGTATTATCTACTTATGGATTCTTTTCCATATTAGGAGGTTGATTGTATTTTTGCAGATAAATTTGGCCATGCTAAACAAGCCTATCTTAGTCATAGCCTTTTTAAATTCGGATCGTCACTGTTTATTTGGGCATTTTGCCCATTTTGTTCTTGCAGATTGCACCTGATTGGAGGCAGGCTCTGTCCCTTAAGAAAACCGTTGAAGACCGAATTGCTAAAGGTTGTAATGGGATTTGCTTCTTCTGCTTACTTTTCATCTCATAATTGCATTAACTAAAGGCATTGCAAATGTTATTTGTTTTAACGCAGATGGTATTATTGGAATTGGCATCACTACAGCAGCTGTTGGACTTGTAGCTGGAGGACTTGCGGCAGCGTTTGCCCGCAGGGGATGAGACAGTCCTACTCAGAAACATGCCTGCGATTTTGGACTCGTTTTAGTTTTCTTCTGGAAGCATGTTGAAAAGTTCAGTGAGAAAATGAACCTCAATTGACAACTGCTACTTCTAACGTTTTAAATCCTCCACAAACATTTTACAAAACATAAAACGTAAACGGATTATTGTTTTCCAGTAAGATGCTTGTTCAATGAATAGCTTCTCTCTGCTGTCATGTACAAAGACATGATTCCAAATCCTTGGATGAAAAGCAAATTGTTGCCATAAATTATTGCTCGGGTGGCTGTCCATCTTCAGCAAAATCTGACACTTCATCATCCAAAAATAATTTATTTCCGAGGAATATAATGCATATACTTTTAGCCTTTTGAGTCTTCAAGTATGGTATTGTACAAAAATATATATCATTGGCATTTCAATCCGTACGGGTGAGAGCCGAAGGCAAATTGCCGAAGAATATAATGCATGTACTTTTTTAGCATTGAGTCTTTTTTTTTTTTGGCCAACTTAGCATTGAGTCTTGAAGTATGGTATTGTAAAAATATATATCATTCAATCCGTACGGGTGAGAGCCAAAGGCAACACTTGTTGAGTTGTTGGAGAGACTTCTCAGTACCCAACGCTTCATCTGAGCCATCCACATCCATGACAGCTCATTTACAAACCTAAATCCGTGCCCGTTTTGATTCCATTCTGGCGGGTGCCGTGTCACTTTCTGAAAAGCAGTAAACTTGAATGTTCCATCATCCGTCTACAGGATATATTCTGCTACTTGCAATATTCTTAATGACCCGTTAATCTCATCTCGGTATATTCATTCCTTCTAAACCGGCGGGGCAGTTCATGGAGCCAACTGATTAAGTAATGAACAATCACAAAAGTGGTTGACAAATATGAAGCAGAAAGCCTAAAACAAGAGGGAATTGAAGGTAATGATTGAGGCAAGAGACTGCGTTGACACTAATCATGAGAAATTCATCAGCCAACACAATTGACAATCATGAGCAACAAGCAAGACATCTTATCAAGCCGTTCTCGTTGCACTCTGGGCACCTCCTTAACTCTGCTTCTTCCTCCTCGAACACCTTCCTGCTTCCATTGCAATTAAGGCATGGTACGAACCTGACACCTCCACAACTCTTGCACTCATACTCTCTATCTTGCTCAGGAAAACCCACCAACAGTGTTGCTAATTCTCCTGATTCATTCATTCTTTTTATTTCCTCTGCACCTCCCACGTGCTTCCCCCTTATGAACACCTCCGGCAACCTCACTGCTTTGTTGTCTCCTACCGCATTCTGCAACTCTTTCCTGTACGATGAGTCCATAGAGATGTCCCTTTCATCCACTGCTACTCTGAATCCCCTCAGTATCGTCCTCACCGCACAGCAATCTTCGAAAGTCTTTCGGATCCCTCTTAAACTCGTGAAATAAACCACTATTTTATCTTTATTACCCTGTAAAGGTGGCCCATGCAGATTGCTAGAGAAAGATGAGGTTAGTGGGCTAGACCCCGTGGACGTGGCTCCTTTGAATAAACTGCTTCCTAGTCGTCTGGATGATAATGCTAGCCGGTAACTCCAAACCACATCTGGGTCCAATTTAGCAAGCAGCGCTTCCTCAGATAAATGTTGCCATAGTGGCTTACTCTCAGTTATTTTTTCCGAGGATTCAGGTGATTCAGGAACTTCCTTTGCAGACCCTTCTGAAGCGGGTTGATTTTGAACACCTGTAGGTGGCTCAATAATGGAGGGATGAGGCATGGGCGTGTCTTTGAAAGCATCGTCTAGGCCATCCATGAGTTCCCATGTGTTGATGACAGAGTCTGGGGTCAGTGATTGCTGTGCTTGTGTTTGATTTACTTTATCTTGAGGAGAGATCTTGTGCAGAGAAGGGGGCTCCAGGGAGGGAAAGTTTATGTTTTGTAGGTGTGACTGGTCAATTAGGAGAAGAGAACCGTAAGTGGTGGAGGTGAGGGACACAAGGTGATGGGTGTCACCTTTTCTGGTTGGGGGGTGATGGACCAGAGGCGTTGGTAGAGAAAGAGACCTTGGAACTGGAGAATTCGAACTGGAAAGGTATGAAGCTGGAGATGGAGAAGAAGAAGAAGCAAGAGGAGATGAGCGATCCTCACAGTTTCTGGCAACTATACTGACGGGTTTTGAGGCTGAGCAGCCCATGAATGCAGAACTGGAGAATCTGAGTGATTGATGAATTGGCTTTTCCTTCTTGAGTACCTTTACTATGCTTCGTCTTCTTAGGGGAATTATCTTCTTTCTTGCTCCCCTTTTAACTTTCTGGGTTTGTCTTTGTCTTTTAGAGGACTTTGTATGGACCAATTGCTGTGCTTTAACGGGGAGATGGTTCTAAAGGTTCTATGATTTTTGAGTGCGTGCATGGAGGCTTTAGAAGGAACCGGAAAGGAAGCGACAGAAAAGAAAAGGTGTGGGGATGCGAAAGTGCTGTCAAGAGGGTTGGAGGGGAAGATGACAAGCATTAATGATGTCAAAGGGATCAGAAATGGCGGTTTGAAGCTTTAAAATTTATTAGGTGATAAGTGATAATCTCGTTCCGGCAAATGGGACAATGAGCATCCCAAACATTACTATTATGATCAAATAGTGTTAGTCTATATTAAAATAAAATTAGGGGGTCTTTACAATGTATGAGGAATATGCTGTATAAGCATTTAATGTTTTACAAGTAGATAGAATTTGATGCTCATGTATAATTTCTAACGAATCACTTCTGAGTGAGCAGATCTAACTAAGATTAATTTGGTATGAACCGATTGTCAAACTCAGTATCGTAGGCCACTTAGTTACCCTTACCATCACGTCGTTTTAAGTCAAATTAGTATAATAATTTCAAAATAGTGAAACCCATCAGCATTCGTTTAATAGTATCTTCCGAGTGAATTCCCCCTATCTGTTGAAGGGAATTAAAGCAGGTCAAGCAGGAAGACGATGAGTGTATGCACTGTAATGAGAATTTCATATAAAGGCAAGCCATATCGAATGAACACGAACTTGAAGCGTGAATTAGGGATCACTGGATACCAGAAGCAGACAAAAGTGAGTCATGATGAGAAATAATGAAGGGGAAAGGGGAAGAAAGTGAAGACTTTAATATGAATTTGCCATAGCCATCATGAGTTCCCTCAGAAACTGAAAGGATCGACCATTTAATAGATGTGGAGGACCATAAAGCAAACCCTCAGATCCCAGACAGGCCACAAATGAAACATTCCAATGGTAGGTCTGGGCCATTAAAGCAGCTGTCTCATCTGCTTTTGCTGTTTTACAGGTAACCCTTTTCAAGTTTGAAAAGATGAAAAAACGTTGACAGATTTATGGTAAAGGTTAGTGTATTCACAATTCACATAGCTCTAACTTCCAAAAATTGTTGGTGAAGGTGGGTTCGTAACTCAATTAGCATCACTGCATCAGTTGAAAGAAGGCGACTTGAGGTCGTCACTCGCCGCGCAAAATTGAATGTAGAAAATCTTCATCTTATGCTCCTCCGTTATTTATTTGCAGAGAATCTTGCACATTCAAGGCATAGATGTAAATGGCTCTAAGCAACAATAACGACATTCCTTACTAATAATAGGGAAAATCACAACCAGACGTCACAACGCTCAAAAATTTACAAATGAAGATCTTAAAAACTCAAGTTGTTCAGACTTTTCTTCGTCTTGGGAATAAATCGCACCTTTTTTAGGCTAACTGTAGCTGTTTATATTGCGGTAATCATGAAAATTTCTTATGTTTACAACTTCCCTAAGTAAATAAATTCCCAACAGTCCAGACAATGACTGCATGAAAATCATATTCTATTATATTTACAACTTACAAGTTGCGTATGAACATTACATGAGTTGGAAACAAGGCGATAAATAAATACTCGGGGCGTAACAATCTAAATCTCCTAAACCGGCTTTGATCTAACCATCAACCTTACAAGTTTAGGCATACTTCTCAATTAGACGCTGAGTTGCAGATATTATTGAATCAGTTGTGTAGCAGAACCCACAAGTAAAAGTTGAAGGCAGAAATTAATGCAGGTTCAAAGCGGAAAAATTGGAGCGCGAAATAGTATATCAAGAGACTGATGCCACAAGGTCCGGGGTTGCATGAGTATACCCAATTTCCCATTCTGTGATTTCAGGAGGCGCACACAAAAGGAACGTGAGGCTGGTGATGCTTATCTGATCAGCATCGTGTAGTGTTGAAATCATGTATATTATCTACTGTCGTACGGATAATTCTTGAGAGTTCTTCCTTCAAGTCTTCGTATCATTGCTAGCCGTGAAATAAGTCATCTTTTGCTGCTGTTTCTACTCCTAAAGGGTACATTTTCAAGAGCAATCCACAACTCCAATCATCAAAATGCAAACCATGCAAAGTAGATTTTCTAGTAACCAACAATACGTAGGGAAAAAAACTAACTTTTTGCAACACAAAATACCAAAGAGGCAAAGACCATCACCACGGGGACCGTCATCCTTTTCCTTTCCATGCAAGCCTTCCGGATTTCATTTCCCATCACTACACTATGACATCAGAGATCTAGACAAACAAATATGTTCACCCAATACTCGAAATGTGAAAACATGTTGACTTCAACACTTCTATTTACAAGCAATTCATTCCTAAGGAAGCTGACGGACCTGCAAGCAAGACAAACTATTATTAGGCGCTTGACAAAAGCTCTTTTCTATGAATTTAGTAACAGGAATTTAGCAATAAAGCAGTTGATTTTTTATTTGGACATAGTCCAGCAGCGTGTATTATCAAGGAGGATTATGATGTCATTTGATCCCCGCGTTAAAATTTAAAAATTTGAGGGAAAAAAGGGATACCTGAAAGTTGCTGATGACTAGGTGGTGTTTATCAATTTAATCACTCCCAAAATCTTCATAACTCAAGCCTTCTGATATGGAATCCAGCCTTTTATTGTCTGCTTTAACAACAAGACAATAATAAAGTCAGCAGCCATCTCAACTCTTTCAAAACAATAGATCTCTTTGGAGGTCTTCATTTCCTTTTCTTTTGAAAGAGAGGGAGTGACGTTTCTCACCTTGTTCTCCTCTTTCAAGGAAGTTCTCATCAGTAACTAGGAAGGGCGACCGTGAATAGTTTTCTAGTATTTCTGAAAAATGAGAAACTGACAGTAAGCAACCAGAGGCTGAAATCAAACTCTTAAGCAATGGGCATCAACGATAACCTGACTAGTATGTTTCAAGCTCCTTCTATAATCAACCAAGGGGGAACATGAAAGCATGTGGAGGCACACACAAATAGACAATAAGTCAGAGAGAAAGACTAACCAGAACTCTGAGAAAAATCAGCAGTCAGATCAGAAAGGCTAAAAGTCCTAGGAATCTGCCCCAAGAATCCAAATGAAGAAGAACCATCTGCGACCAGAAGTGGCATTGATTGACAGTTGGACTCCACACTTGGGTATGAGGTAACTGATGCATCACCAATAATTGGTCGTGCCTCCAAGACACTATTTCCAGTACCAAACATGTAAGGAGAACTGCGTGAATATCCAGGTTCTGACTTGATCATTCCCCCATTAATTCCTTGAATCATGCCCATGTTAGAGTTTTGAGCTGACAGTAAGCTGGGGGCATCAATTCTATTGGCATGAGATATATCAACTGTATTGTGCATGCTTGTGCACAGGGATGATCCATCATTATTAAACACACTCTGTAAACTTGAACCAACGGAATGTTGCATATTTTCAGGCTTCAGAATTGTTCCCACATGCTCAGCAGCATAGCATGCTGGGTTTTGTTGCACTGCAGCAGAAATAACATTTGTTAGAATAACAGGTATAAAAAGAAAATTAAATTTAAAGAAAAACGATCAGTCATACATATCCCATATAGGCTTTAAACAATGAAACAGGTAGCTGGTTTTTCTCCTTTTTTTTCACATTTTATCCATTCAAGGACTACAACCTCTTGGTTACTGTGAAACATTAATAACTTTTCAAGGATGTCAGGAGTACAAAATTTATCACCAGAAACAATGCAAAATCAATAATATTATACCCTAGTCTCGTTCATACAAGCACAAGCATAGAAGTGTCAGCAAATAGAACAGAATTTTATTTAAATTTAGTAAAACACACACACACAAGATGCCTTCTATTGTAATCGGAACATTAAACAATATTTGGATCTTTTGTAATGTACTGACATGAGCAAAAGCTAATCAATTAAATGAACCCACCACATCATGTGCTTTTGGCTGAAATGAATAAGTTGTACTTTCAATAAGTCCAGATTCCATGGCATTAAAAGAAAATTTTGACTAAAATAGATGAAACAAAAACTCATGGAAGTGATAAAGACTCACATGCAGAAATATGCGACCCATTAGATTTAGGTATTGATGCAACGGCAGTTGGCTGTAGTTGATTCATTAAATTCATCTGCCGTTCAAGCAGCCTGTTGAACTCAGTTATTTGCTGCATCACCACCAATCTTAAATAATAAGCCTTGAAGAACTCCTGATTTTCTTCTTCAAGCTTTTGCCAAACTGAAAAAGAAGAAAATAAAACATTAAATAATAGAAAAGATAGATAAAAAAGTAAACTTTTGGCTTTCGACTAAATGCCCAATCTCATGATCAAAAAGCAGTCATGTTAGTAACAAGCTGAGTTTGATCAAATTTTGACCAAAGTAATATAGGAGTAACTTTGTCTCAAAAGTTGCAAAATCACTTTTCCAAGTGAAAAACTATCACAATCAACCAAATTTTGCTCTTAAGAAGAAAATATCAAAAGTAAGTCAAATAGAAAATGTTAACGATGTAGCATATACTAGGATATGACATCAAGTCTCTTGGAAATTCAAGGGGGAAATAAATGTCAGGGAGCAAGTTTCCATTACCAAGTTCAGTGAAACCAGGCTCTATTTTTGCATCATCCAGTAGCATTTTCACAACTTCTTTCTGGTTCATATATACTTGTAAACATCGTTCTATAAGATTTTGCACCTAGAATGAGGCAATTAAACAAATCTTATGGTTAGAGATCTCAATGTTCCCCCAAGAAGATGCTGGAACATCATACGTGTCAAAATCACATGAAGACATTTGTCTATTCATACATAAATAAATGCCAAAATTTAAATACCGAAGCCCTTACCCAAATAGACAAGTGTGTACTGTGTACATTGCATTGGGGTCAGAAATTTCTGTAGCTACGTATATGCATAAATAAAGACCAATATACATGTAGATATCCTTTCCCAAACAGATGCGTGCGGACATTGAATGGGAGTGGACATTTTCCGTAGTTTGCCATACTTTGGAAATAGAAGGTTTTGTCCAACCACATAGCTCAGGAACTGATATATCACGTAAAGGTTGAAGTTCTTACCAGGCAGAATAGCCACTAAAGTGAAAACCCAACATATTACAACTGAAAGCTACCTGCTTCCACTACAAGTATAAATGCTTCCATTAAACTGGCAATTCTTTACTAAAGAAGTGCAAAGTGAAAGCTGAAAACTATGAAAGCACCCAAAAATTTGTCAAACAACTTTTAGGCAACTATTTTTTAACATCAGTATCTCTTAAGCGATCAATGTCACCAAACAATAGCTAAATCTGCATATTTCTTGTCATGTACTTAAGGTTCTTTGGATGTTAGGTGGCAAAAATATCTCGGTTTTAGAAAAAATCAAACTATGTTCGTGAATGGATTGTTTACCATATACAGCAACCGTATTTTATTTATAGTTAAGCTGAAGTTTACTTCTTACCAGTTGTATATCCTCCCGAGAAACCCGTCTCTCAGATCCACTTGACATATCTTAGGTTCTCAAATTTGCTGTTAATAAGTAGTGTGGTTCAGTTCTAAAGTTTTGCAAGCTAAAGCTCCAGTTGTACTTTGAAGTCAATGAACAAGCCCTATACCAAACACCTGAAGGCATAATAAAAGTGAAGAAAGGAATTAAAACAATATAAATTTTGTCGGTGATCTTCAAAGGAAGAAATTAGGGTCACAATTTATTAGGAAAAAACAAATGCTGAAAGTAAATGACGTGCATAGTTTATAACGGATATGAGGTCGGGGAGAAAAAGGGCAACAACTAACAGTTGAATATAACTATTTGGAGTAGCTTCATACGCACACAAAATTTAGGCTTAACAGAACAGGTCGCATCAAAGGAATAGGTTTCTCCATTCCCGTAACCACGCTATATCAGCGAAACAACAGAAAAGGATGCAAAATCTAGTTC
Source organism: Vachellia pachyceras (assembly GCA_025593235.1). Classification (NCBI taxonomy): domain Eukaryota; kingdom Viridiplantae; phylum Streptophyta; class Magnoliopsida; order Fabales; family Fabaceae; genus Vachellia; species Vachellia pachyceras. Next base: position 58,526 of record JANTPZ010089812.1, read on the forward strand.
AATCGTGCTCATAAGGTTACAAATCCTATGACCACAAAATCAACGAGAGAGGCTACAAAAATCTCAAAACAAAATTAATTACACCATGGGTGCGTGTTGTTGAAGATTTCCCAATAAAATTCTGAGACACCTGAGGCCGACTACTGCACATTATGCCAAAATTGGAACGGTATCAGGGAACCTCCGAAACAAGCCCAATACCTACCACCTGGGTGCATAATAAGAGTAAAGAAGGGGATTCGATTCCTCAAACTTTTCCAGTAGTCTTAACGTGTAGAAGTCATAATTTGCTTCAAAGAACCATATGCCGAAAGTAAATAACGGATCTTACAAGGGATACAAGAAAACAGGAAAAACAAAAATGAAAAGGGAAACGCAAACCCCGGGCAAGTTGAATAGAACTCTCTGCGCATAAACAGTTTGGAGAGTGGCTTCATACGCGCACATTTCATCCAAGTGCGTGCAACAAATCAAAGAGACGGGTTTCCCCATTCCCGTAAGCAAGCCATATCAGAGAAGGAAATATGCAAAATCTAATTCAGTCGTGCCTGACACGACCCCAATCGTATTATCGGAGAAATCAATAAGAGAAGCCCACGAGAATCCCAAAAACGAAATAAAGTAAACCATGCATGCGTGTCGAGAGAGATTTGGGACAGAAATTCTGGAGATACGAAGGGGAAAAAAAAAGAAGGCCCATGAATGAACCCTAGGCAAGTCACCTGAATTGGATCGGAATCGGGGGACGCTGGGGAAGGGAAAGGTCTGTGTGGGGAGGAAAAGGAGAAGGTGACGAAGCTAATACCCTCGATGCCTCGACTCGATCGGCATCATCATTATTGGGATTTTAACTATTTATATATATATATACACACACTGACACACACCCCCCTTATTCTTTTCGGAGATGAGGGCCACAGGTGTTAGGATTCCGCACTCACAGACGGTCAATTGGGCCAAGAGCCTATGCAGCTAGCCGAAACGCGACACGTGGCGAGAGGGGGATGCATGTGGGGCTCACCTGACTCGGACGGTCGGACTCTCTTCCTTTCCACCTCGGGCTGCAATGCTACGCCCACGCCCCATTCTGCTTCACCCCAAAGCTCATACTCAAGCATGAATTTATCATTATGCACACTCACAAAGTGGAAAACAAAAAATAGGGATTTATATAAAATTACGATAATATATTTTAATTTTTTTAATGGAAGTAATAGTTAGCTTTTCATTTGTAAAAGACGTTTTTCAGTACCTTTTGCCTCGATAGGTTGATTATATATTTTAATTTTTTAAGTTATAGACTAAAATTGTACTCGTATATGAGAGGTACGAAATTTGCTTACCTCCGAGTGCCTGAATTACCCACAATAGTAAAAAAAAATTAAGATATTTTTTTTGATACACAAAAAAATTAAGATAATGAATATTCAGAAAGAGCATGGAAAATGTCCTGAATTTACCCACAGGATGTTGGGCTGCAAAATGGGACAAAAGTTTATGGGCCTGAAACTATCAAATCGTAAATGTGTCGCGTATTAATGGGCCATTTATCCCTGCAACGGCCCGTAGTTTGCCCATTCCGCTCCATGTCGCTCTGCTTTTGCTTGGAAAGGGCTCAAAATCAAAATTCATTAATTTGATTTGGCGAGGAAAAATTCATTATTTTGTTGGACATTAAATTTGATTACACCGGACTTCATAGTGGCAGATTAACTTGCTCATTTCGAATTTTAAAAAAAGAAAGAAAAAACCAGTCGAAAATTTTGGCATTCACTGTACCATAAAAAAATTGTTATTCTCATACTCATTTTTAGTTCTCCTAACATTTCTAAATATAATCTACGGGACTACAAGTTCAAATCATTGACCTCAAATGATTTATTGAAAACGGATTGCAAAGGTTAGGTTGACTAGGAAACCAGTGATTCGATCTCCTAACCGGTCCAATCATGGCTCCAACTCGGAATTTCTTGACCCGGGAATGAATCGGTGACTCAAAGTAACCCAGTTCTTACGATGTCAGTTTTTAATAAAAAATATATATATTATTTATCATTATTATTTTTAGTGATCTTATACCATCTTTAATTGTATTTTTTGCTTTAGTTTGTCATCATATTGAGCATTTCTTACTTTTATTTTTTAGATTAATAAATCAAACTACAACTAGCCATTGGTAATTATATTTTAGTATTTCATTATTTTGTTACTTTGTAACTTTTAAAAGATCGTGAAAATAAATATGCGTTCTCAATATTGTATTTTATTATTGATACAATCAAACAGTTACGTAAAACATGTATATGTCAAAAGATTACGTATTTAATATCTTTTTTATTTAAATATTACGATATTAATTTATTCATAATTAAATATAAATATTTTTATTAAATTATATTATTTTGATATCAACGATCTTATTCACTGTATGGAGCACATAGGCACGAGGGTTTTACTAAAAACCAAACCCGTTCCGCTTGTCTCGATAATGAAAGGCAACTGCTTCTCACGTGCTAGATTTAATTCAATCGTAGTTACTGATTAACCGAAGTATACAAGATTTCTAATTTTCATTCTGCCCTTTTTCTCAGTGAAATTACTTTAATTGTTAAGAAATAACCTCCCGGGGGGAATAATGAACTTGAAACTTTCACAAAAGGTACAGATTCAAAGTTTAATTTGAACGTTATTCATTTTTTATTTTTAACACTTGAATCTTGATCCACTGTAATTTTCAAACTTATAAATTTATTCCTTATCATACAAACTATCAATATAAACATCTCTCCCTTAAAATGCAGTTCTTGTAAAAATGATTTTTTTTTACTTCTTATCATAAAGATATGTTTGGGGCTTTAAAAAGATGATAACATGGGCGTGTTTTCAAGAATATGTAATTCACCTTGACATTTACCGAGCTACGGACAAAATTTCTCTCATATTTATTTTGGAATCGGTATATATTCTCCCAACGACTTATCCAAACAAGTCTTGGCGTTTCCAGTCCAATAATACAAATGAAGCACAAAGCATAGAACAGGAGACAGTCAAACAAAAGTTAACTGCTGCCCCAAAAAACTAAAAGAAAGAAAAGTTCACTGTTCCAGGGTTCGTCTTCAGCTTTAGGAATAGATGCGAGTGGGAAGAGTGGAAGGTGGGGAAAGAGGTGAAGAACGGGAGCAAGAATGTCTGATGTTCCATAACCCATTCATCGACACCCGAAGTAAATAATCTGAATTTCGTTTCTCTCTGGACTCTGGCTACTTTGTTCTTGGTATGTTTGGGGAAACAAAATTGGAAGCGTATTTTTGCACGTGTACAGGAGGCAACTCTCTCTACAGTCGTATAAAGCCTCTATTATCCAACACCGGAGTTAAGACTTTAAAAGGATTGAAAAAAACTGTCATATGAGAATCGCATGCTGTAATTTCAGAAAATATACTTAACATGATTGATCACACCACTGTGGCTATGTCACTGTATCTAGGTCTCGTTCTATCAGTCTCAGGCGAAAGCCCCTGTTGTTCTATGGCCTTTCTCTTGTTATTACTGGCTGCTTGTGGTGGTTGTGCTTGCTGTTGTTGATCTGGTTGTGGCTGCGATGTGGGTTGTTGCACATCAATTATTTGATTCTGTTCTTGTTGAACTCGTGGGTTTTCTGGATTTTCTTGCGTCTCGTGCTTTTGTTCTTTCAACTTTGTCTTCATCAAATGGGGTCGAAGCTTATTCAAATCCGACAGCCTCACTGGCTTGAGAAAAAACTCCTCTGCTCCTTCCTCCAAGCATCTGTTGCAAGTTCACACACATGTTCATATATAGCATTCCACCTCAGAAATGTTTACGGAAGGGTCCTACGAATACTCAATGTCTCCCCTGTTTACCTGCTAATTCTTGAAGGCACATTCTCCGACGACATAATCACCACTGGTATGTCTCTCAAAGACGAAGATTCCTGAAAAATTCAAAGGGAGTCCTGTAAATTTACAAGTCCTGAACATGTAATTAAGCAGAGTGTTTCCAGAGACGGTCGACAGAATGAATTCTTCTCTGTGATCTAGCCATTAAAGGATGCCCTTTTCAAGAATGGAATACTTTGACTATAACTATACCCAGCTCTGTTTCTCATGAATGAAAGGTTTCGAAAACCAATAGGGAGAATATTGCGGGGGGTTTCTTTCTTTTTTTTCCTTTTCAGTTAAAGTGAGAAAACTTGATTCCCAAGTCGACAGCATTCAGCAATAGTAAGTTGGATTTGGAATGCAGGGTTCCAAAATGGAAAGTCTTTCACATGGTGGGTGTGATTTGAGTGAAAGGGTGATTATTCTGAGGGTAGAGACCGAGAAAAGTGCCAGGGGGGGGATTGGAATATAAGGATAAAGGGGAAAGAGGACAAAGGAATAGAAACAAAAGCACGAGAGCACACCTTGATTTTCTTGAGCAAATCATAGCCTGTCATGCCAGGCATACAGTAGTCTGTAATAATAAGATTCACCTCCACTTCCTGTGACCACAGAAAAATCCAAAAGGTTTCAGTTTCAGGCACCCTGAAATGATAATGGCGCGAGGGAATTGCAGAAACGGGTCGGGGGAACGTCAGCCAAAAATAGTAAAATACGATACCTGACGATTGCCGGGAGAAACCGATGGCGTGCCGGGGTCGATCCGGTCATTGTCGCACAAGCCCAGGAACTCCAGAGCCTTGCTACCAGAATCCACCGTGGTAACTGTTATTGAGGGAACAGAGTCCATTAAGATGAGCAAGCCTATAAGATCGGTGGAAGAAACAAACGCCATTGGAAATTTGCGAGGCTGGAATTTCTTGTTTCTTTTCTTCTTGCTTTTTTGTGTGCGTGTGTGTGTGGGACAGCGAGCAAGAAGGGAGTACCTTGATAGGAAGATGTCTTGAGCAGCTTCTCAATCAGCTTCCTGTCTATGAGGCTATCGTCCACGGCCAAAACATGGAATGGGGACTCCACAGCCATTCCCATTCTCACAGATTCCGGAGCAAAACAAAACCCAGAATCGTGGGAGAGTGGAGGAGTGAGCGTCGGTCGTGTTTTGCGTCGGACCGGATGTGGTGTGACAGAGAGGGGAGGGGGGAGGGTGAGGAGTCTAGGGGAGGGGTGGAGGAGAAGAGTTAAGCACGGCCACCAAAATGTACATCGGAGAAAAGCAAGATGCGACCAGATCTCATCGAAAACCTTGAGAGAACAGCAGTTAAGCAATGGAGGAGAAGGATATAGCAAAAAACATTTTTTGGAGGGGGGGTGGGGTTGGACAACAAAGTAGAAGGGAATAAATGGTAGTGATTATAATTTGTTAGGTTGGGAAGGATTTTGAATAGAACAAAGGGGGGAGGGGGATTAGAAGAGGGAAAAAGAAAGGGGGTGAGTGGGGAGGGGGGGCCCGAGAAAATCCGAGGAAGAGATTCGGGTGAGGTCAGCAAGGGCCTTTTTTCTTGGGATTAATTTTAATAAATTGGGAGTAATATATATGGGGAAGGGTGTGCTATCTATCTGTGAAGTCATGTGGCGCTTACCATATCTTGAGTGAGAGAGAGACGTGGTGTGGTGGGAAAGGAAAGGCCATTTTCCTTTGATTCCCTTTCAAGATTTGCTTCCCATGCCATGGCATCCCCATCCATCCCCCCTCCTATTCTCCCTCATTTCCATTTCTTCTTTTTTATTCGTTCACGCCCCTTCTCAACAAAATATTGAGTCCACCGCCGCCGAATATTAAGTGTTCGTTTGGAAATCTTTTTAATAATAGTTTTTACAGATTTTAAGATAAAATTTAGGTTTTAGATAAAAGCTTTTACAGATTCGGAGGGAAAAATTAAGTTTTGAAAATGTACTTGTGGTGGAAAAGTTTTGGTTTTTTCGAATTTTAAGGGAAAAAGTAAGTAGGAAAGGTGAAAGAGAACGGAAGAAAAAAGTATGAACGAAAAAATTTATTAAGTGTTATGGTATGATTTGATAAAAAAAATATTTTTTTTAAAATCTATATTTCAAACATATGTTTTGTATTTAAAATGGTTTTTTCGAAAAATATAAGTATTTAAATAAAACCTATGTTTTAAAATTAAATATAAATTTTAGGAAGTGAAACCAAACAAACAATTTAGATGTGAAGTTGGCGGAACCTTGATGCTTCACTGAGCAGCGTAGCAATATTGGGAAGAATGATTGGGGTTGGTTCAGAGTTGAGATTGGGGGCAGGGGGGATTTGGGTTATGGTTGGGGCGAATGAGTGAAGAATATGGAGAGGTGTGGTGTTGTTGTTCAAAGACGGTGATGATGGATGGAGGGAGGGAACCATGATTGGCGTGTGGAATGAGCGAAGAGTGGATTGGGAATTAGATCATGGAGTGTCCGGAAGTTAATGTATACGTTGGCTAAACACATTTTGAAATGTGAAAAAAAAAAATTTGAAATCCGTAAATCATTTTCAGATTCCGTAAATTCTTCTTAAAATCTGTAATTCATTTCTCACAATAAATTCTGTAATATGTTTGGAAATTCTGTTGGGAGGAAGGAACTTATAGATTCCGAAGTACTTTACGAATTTTAAAATGGTTTTTATAAATTTTAAAATGAGTTTTACAAATTTTAAAATGGTTTTGTCTTGACTTAGTATACTTATTCTCAAACAAGTACAAGTACGGTAACCGTAGTTAAAAACCCCCTCGGAAGGAAGTGAATTCCGCAACAGGTGTTGGAACTTGGAGGGCTATGTGAGGAAGCTGGGGGTAGGGAAGGGAAGGGAAGTGAAGTGGCACGATTTTAGTGGGCCATTCCCCTCAGATTTTGCAGTGTCCTCTTCTCTCACTCCCCCCACCCCTACTCCAATTGTTTTCACTCCCTACTTCTTTCACCTTTATTCATTATCTCCTCATTTTCCATGGTTGTTTCTTTCATTCAACCCCCCCTCCCAAGCTCCCTTACGCGTCACGTATTGCCCTCCACTCTCCTTCACCAAACATTTATCCTTCTCCCTCTCTTAGATCCCAAAAACAAAACTTCTAGAATCTTAGGTGGCATATATATTTCTCGTTTCTACCCTTCCATGATTGCCATAGGTTTCTCTTGCTCTTTAAACAATACTTACATACCATATATACGCCACCTTTGAATCCTCATTCACCATGGATGAAGTTTGAAGACTTTTTTACACTTTAATGAGTCGACTGATGATCGACGCTTCTTGATGATTTTGACGCCTTCCTGGCAATATTGTGAGTGTCTGCCCATAAGAAATTCACAGGACCAGTGGAAGCATTTTACCACACTCCCTCTTAAAAGGTGGATTTCAATCCGATGTACCCATGCCCTGCAAAATAACTGATCGAAAACACAAATAGGAACCAAGGGACGACATACAGGAGGGGGATCAAGAGGGATCTCATCATCCAATGAATCTCTTTACGGCAATCTGGAATTCACTTGTAATGATCTCATCATACTGACCGATGACATAATGCCAGTATCAGTATTGCATTTGGAGAGTCAAATCATAAGACGGAATCGAACGCTGAACAAGCTAAGGAGTTTTTGATATCGTTAACGAACGCTAATGTGTATGCACTTTTTAATTATTGCAGAGTTGGAGAAAAAGACGCATCGCATTGGAAGGTGGAGGGATTTAATTACATAAGTAGACGACGTCACTGGCCATAGGCCTCAACCCCACCACCTCCCTTCTTTCCCATCACAAGCTAGGGAGGCAGTCGTCGGACATGTTCACGTGTACAGTTTCATTATAGAGGGGCCAGAACTTCTAAATCTCTTGTTGTTCACCCCCCCATTATCTGAGCTGTTTTATGACCCGATTTATGAAACCATCCTCACTGGTTGTGCATGGGCAACTCATGGCTAGCATGCAGCTTATCATATGCAGAGACGGTTGATTAAAGTTCCATTTGTTTTTCTGGTTGGTGCCATTAAATGATTCCGTGGAGGATCATGTTTGTCAATAACGTATGATATGTCACGCTGAGCTTTCTAATAACTTCAACATGCAACTGTTTTTGTTGTCTCTGTAAATGTCACCGGTTAAGTCGGGTTTATGGCTACTTTTGCTCGACCCAAATTAATTCCCATTTTCGGATGCTTTTCCCAATTCCCAACGCTGATTTGGACTGAGGGACGAGAGAGTACGGGTAGGAGAGTAGGTGTGAGGTAATATGCGTACAGCGAACTGCGAAGCATAGGAGTTATCGATTCAGGTGGCCAAAGCACGCCCGCGGATCCATGAACCATCTGATCGGTGCCGTCTGCCACGTGGCACCCTCTCCCACACTCCCACAAAAGTTGTCGACCCTCACCTCAATTTCAGAGCTTTTTTTTTTTTGTAGTTTTTGTTTGAAAACATTTACTCTCACCCAAAAAACTACGTTGAATGATATTTTTTCGTAAAATGAGATAATCTTCTATATATATTTACCTCCATTTACATAAAAGTGTTTTTCTACTGCTTGCTCAAACGGGCACATTGTAGTGTAAAACACACTGGTTTTAACTGTAAATAATTTTTAGATGCAAAAATAACTGCGATCATTCCAAAAAGGTTCTAAAATGCTATTCCAGTTCATCAGTTTGTCAAACGGCCTTTTATCTTTAGGTGTGGGCGGACATTTTGTCCAGGTGTGCACTTTTAAACAACAGTTAAAAGGCGTTTTTTTTTAAATCTTTACACTTTTAACTAATTCATAGTAAAATTTAAACAACAGTTAAGCAGTGTCTTTATAATTAATATATAGAGTGCTTTCTAAGACAAGTCTTTTGAGTAATATCTTGCTTCTAAAATGCGGTCCGTTAACCACTGGTCTGAGATTTTCGCCGCCACAACATCGGGGTTGGAGACACGACGATTTTACCATTTACCGCCTCTACTACACATTGGGAATAGGATTCGGGGGTTCCCTCGATGCATGCATGGGAGTTCTTCAATTTTATCCAGCAGAAAACAAAATCCATGATCTCTTGCTGACCATGATCCAATGGATATATAATTGCAACGCTCCAAATTAAAACCCTGCAAATCCTTGCTGCAACTCCACGTAATTTCTTAACCTGAAAGCAGGCACGTTTGATAGGCGTTATTAAACAATACACAGTAGTAACTAACATTAGATATAAAAATTCATAATCAATCAACCTCGTGAAACCAGATCACTCAAATCATTGAACCCAGCCTAATGCATCAATTTTTTTTTTTAAATCAGAGGATGATATTGCTTGAAGGAGTCGGGTGGTTAAGTGGGTGAATGTAAAAGAGAGACACTAACCCTGGGTGCGCAATAAGTATTAAAAGGAAGAATGTATAATGTGATATATTATATGTGAGCACATTA
>JANTPZ010089813.1:0-43941 GCA_025593235.1 Vachellia pachyceras
AAATTAAGATTTATTTGAGCAATTTTATATGAAACATGAATTAGTGGGAGAATTTTAGTTATCTAGTTACATATTGTTAATTAGATTAATTGTTAAATTTTCATTGTTATTATTGTATATTTATGTATTTAAATGCACAAATAGATATTTGTGAGTAGCATGCCTATATATCTGGGGAGTACCCACAACATCCTCATTTTTATTTTAAATTGCATGCATATTAATAAATCACATACGGTATTATGGAATATCATTGTAATTAAATGTAATATTATACTTCATCTTTACCCACAGGTAGGTAATTATGATCAAACATTCAATTAGGATGAAATATAACGGCCTTATGTTTTCTAGGTAGCCCACAAGTATTAGAAAACAATGATTGCATTTTAGGTTCATCAATTTTAGACAAATACATTGTATGCTAGTATTCTTTGCCCACATGTATATGCTAGTAATACGTATTTGTAATTGTATGGTTTAAATAAGTTGACCATGCACCAGGCACAATAATTGTGTTTGCTTCAAAGGGCTAATGTGAGTATATTCATAAATTTTTGCAACTCATGTTACCACTAGGGTTATATCCAAATAACAAAATGATCCTGGGTGGTACTAATTACTTTGTTTAGACATATAGTATTCTGTTAGATCTTTGATGTAGGGACCTGGATTGTGCTTTGAGCGTTGACAAATCTCAAAAACCAACTGATGACTCTACTGACCGAGATGCAAGACATCAATATGATTAACGGGAGCGGTCTAAAAGATTATCTGTTCAACTCATTCAATCAAGAATCCTAAGAGGGATTAGGGGTGCTATTCTTGAATGCAGAACAACCAAAGAGTACTTGAAAGCTTTAGAAAAGCAATTCAAGATGTCAAACAAGCAAATGGGTGGAGCTATTATGTCTGAATTATGTACCTTAAGGCTTATAGGTGTTGGTGGTGTCAGGCAACACATCATGAAATTGAGGGACCTCTCATCTCAACGTAAGCCGTTGAAAATGGAACCTACTGAGTCCTTTTTGGTGCAGTTGATATTGAACTCTCTTCCTCCTTCATATGATGCTTTCAAGGTCTCATATAACACATAAGGAAAAATGGACAGTGGATCAACTATTTACCATGTGTGTTCAAGAAGAGACTGGATTACTAATGAATGAGAAGTCGGCACATAAGGAAGCTCATGTTGTTATAAGTTCCAAGGCAGAAGCTAGCAAGGGTAAGAAGAAAGATAAGGGTAAGAGTAATAAGAATAAAAACAAGATTCCTCTTGTCAACACATCAAATAAGACGAATGGCAGATGCTTCTTTTGCAAAAAGAATGGACACATTAAAGTTGATTGTCTCAGGTTTAAGGCTTGGCTTGAAAAGAAAGGTACGCTTTCAACTTGTGTTGTATTTGAATCTTAATATACTTCTATTAGTGATGACACTTGATGGATTGATACTGGTTCCATGATCCACATCTAATACATGCAGGGCTTTCTAAACAGTTGAGACCGAAACCCAATGAGGAAAAAGTCCTTTCAAGCAATGGGAAAGGAGACGCTGTGAAATCAGTTAGAACATTAGGGATAATTTTATCTGATGATTATGTTTTAAATCTTTTTTTAGAGTTTTTATATACCCTCTTACAAGAGGAATTTAATTTATATGTCTAGGTTAATTCCTTTTGGTTATGGATTAAACCTTTCAAAAGATCATGTGTTTATTAGTAAAGATTCAGTTCTTATTTCAGATATTGTTATGGATAATCGTTTATTTAGAATTATTACTAATTTACCTCACGCTTTATCTATTAAACATGGTATTAAACGAAATGTCATCAATGAAAATTCAATTAGCCTGTGGCATAAGAGATTAGGTCATATCTCTGTTAATAAAATCAAGAGGCTAACTAAAGATGGAGTTATTCTATCATTAGAGAATTCGGATCTTGGTTCTTGTGTAGATTGCATTAGAGGAAAGCAAACCAACAAGTCACATAAAGGGGCTAAGAGAAGTTCATAATTACTTGAGATCATACACATAGATATATGTTGTCTTGATTTAACTGCATATGGTCAAAAATATTTTATTACTTTTATCATTGATTACTCGCGATTTATGTATGTTTATATGCTTCATAATAAAAGTGAGGCACTAGATGACTTTAAGATATATAAAGCTGAAGTAGAAACATATTAGAAAACTAATCAAAATTATGAGATCGGATAGAGGTGGTAAATATTATGGTAGATACACTAGTGAAGGACAAAAGCTGGTCCTTTTGCATGTTTTCTTCGAGAGCATTGTATAGTTGCTCAATACACCATGAGTGGCTCTCCTGATATGAATGGAGTCATTGAAAGAAGAAATAAGACTTTACTTGATATGGTTAGGAGCATGTTGAGCAGCTAAAAACTGCTAGTTTCCTTATGAAGAAAGCACTATCGACAGCTGTTTACATACTTAATAGGGTTCTAAAAAAAGCGGTACCAAAAACATCGTTTGAAATCTAGAGATGATGGAAACCTTGTTTAAGTCATTTTATAGTATGAGGGTATCTTGCAGAAGTGAGAGTGTATAATCTACAAGAGATGAAATTGGATCTTAAGACTATAAGAGCCTATTTTGTTGGATATACTGAAAAGTCTAAAGGTCATAAGTTTTATTGTCCTCCACCTTCAAAGAGATTTATAGAATCTATGAATGCAAGATTTCTTGAGAATGATTTGATTAGTTGGAGTGATAATTTGCAAGATAATCACATAGAAGATACCACTAACAATCATAGTGAGGAAAAATCAATAAATGAAAACATCCCTTAAATGAGAATTGTTGTAGAACATAATGTTATTCCAATCACTCAAGTCGACAATATTGAACATGAGGAACATATTCGGAATGACCAACCTATCACAGAACCATAAAATGTGATAAGGAATGTTCCGCATGAATTGTTTGAACCAGTTCAGGAAGTTGGATTAAGAAGGTCAACAAGAGAAAGAAAATCAGCATTGCCTAGTGATTATATAGTGTATCTTATTGAATTTGACTGTGACATAGTTATAGAGGATGAAATCTATGGCAAACAACCAAATTTGGGAACTTGTAGAGTTACCAAGTGGGGCCAAGGCCGTTGGCTGAAAATGGGTTTTCAAAACCAAAAAGAACTCATAAGGTAACATTAGGCAAGGTTGGTTGCAAAAGGTTTTACTCAAGTGGAAGGAGTAGACTATAAATAAACTCATTCTCCTATATCTATAAAGGATTCTCTCCGCATTATCTTGGTATTAGTTGCACATTTTGATCTAGAGTTGCATTAGATGGATGTTAAGACTGCATTCCTTAATAGAGAACTTGAGGAAGAGGTCTACATGAAGCAACATGAGGGGTTTATTGCAAAAGGAAATGAAACTTTGGTATGCAAGTTAAAGAGGTCAATTTATGGTCTTAAACAAGCTTCCTGACAATGGTATTTAAAGTTCCATGAAGTTTTTACATCTTTTGGCTTCATTGAGAAAGTCTCACAGATTTCAAGAGTTCTAAGTCTAGAATGGTCGCCATAAGCGCCCACGACCAAAGATGCTCCTCAGCTGCGTCCAGTGCTAATTGATCCATCTCATATATTTCCCTTACCCATGCAATCCAGGCAAAACGGAAGCGTCTTCCCCGTGGCGTAGTAGGCTCTTGTAGCTCGCTTGCATTTGTATGCAACATATTACAACATTTGTCAAAGTTAAAAAGTCAACTATTGAAAAAATATATCAGAAAAATTCACAGATTTCCAAAAGATAGAGTAGAACCCACTGTTAAACTGAGATTTGACAGACTGTCAAAATGCGGCCTATATCTTTGTTTAGAGAATTTTGAAGGTAAATCGGTGAAAAATAATTATTTGAGGTTCCAGGAGACCTCAATCAGTTGACTTCAGGGCACAGGAAAATACAGTGAATTTTATAGTAATTAATAAAATTATTACCCAATATATGATTGAGGCGAATTTCCCGATTTTAAGGAAAAAGGTCCGAAAATCCTGAAAATATAATTTTATTCAAAAATAAATGTCAAAAATTAAAATGAGCCAAAGAACACTGGATTTGTAATTTTGTACGAAAAGTTATGATGTTCCAAAGTTGGCGAAAGATCACAGAAAAACCTGGGAAAATGGAAAATTGCCAAATGAACAGTGTAACTTTGTGTAATAAACTGTATCAATTAGGCAATTTTCTGACCCAATGAGTATTTTTGCCCCATAAAGGATTTTGTAAGCTTCAAACAGAATTGGAACCACTCAATTTCGATTTTTCTAGAATTAGTTGTAAATTTTCAAAGTTGGGTCAAAATTCTGTGAATAGTAATTTTTAAAAGTCAATTTTTCAGGTTTAATTTCTTTTAACTTTATAAGCTATTAAAGGCCCAAAAATGGTTCCATAATGATATACAATGAAGCTAAAGGTGTTAGTTAAGGAGTGTTACATTGATTGGTATCAGAGCAAAGGTTTGAGATTGATTGGAATAAGTATGCACTTGTTATTTCTATGTTATGCATACTTGGTTAACATGTTTATGATTGGCTAAGTGACATGTTAAGTGTTATATTATGATTGGTTATGTATATGCTAAGTGTTATGGCATATGTTGGTACCTCTTATGATGATATGTTAGTTAGTTATGTTTCATATTCATGAGTTTATGAATAAATATGACTAGTTAAACATCAAAAGTCAAGTATACCAGTGAAGTGTCTGAAAAAGAGAAAGAGCTAGCATAAGAACTACCAAAATATGCAGGGGATAACAGATATGAAGGTTCAGTGCTTAATAGGATTGCTTCTCTGCAGTGCATATTGGATGCTAACATCCAATCGAGGACTCCGAGAGCACACTATTCTACATGAACAAAGGTTTTAGTTAGCATATATCCAGATGGGCTAGAGAGGCATATGAGCTGTATCAGATTGTCTAGAACTCGTAAGCCTGGTAGAGATGTAGGTACCAAAGGAAGAGCTCCTAGTAGAAGAAGAGGATCCAGAAATGGAAGATAACCTCAGATACACTTCATCTGGATCAGGATCTACTATGATAGTATCATCTCTAGGTTCAAGCGAGATGTAAAGGCAACCAAAAGATCAAAGTTTAAACTACAGATTTTGTCCAGAGGAGATAGTTTACGGGAAACTTAAATGCCGTAAATTGATTTTGCCGAGTGTATCCTAGAATTGAATACCCATGAATTACAGAACTACATTTGTCCTCAAGGATGAAGATTTTATTTAGCTAAATAGAAAGGGCCAGAGAGGCCTTTGAGCTTGATTAACCGTAGAAAGCGCAGTAGTGACTTTTTCCTCAGTTGAGGTTGAAGTTAAAGAGTCCCTTAGTGATATTTCGATAGTCAAAGAGTTACTAGAAGAATTTCTAGAGGAGATCAGCGGACTGCCTCAAGAGAGAGAAGTGGAGTTTGTAATTGATCTAGTACCAGGAATAGACCCGATATTAAAGACTCCATACAGTATGGCTCCGAGTGAGATGAAGGAGCTAAATAAGCATATAGAAGAGCTTCTTGAGAAGGGGTTTACTAGACCCAGTGTTTCACCCTGGGAAACCCCAATTCTTTTTGTGAAAAAGAAAGACGTAAGTCTTTGATTGTACATAGACTACCGTGAACTAAATAAAGTGACAGTAAAGAATAAGTATTCATTTCCCCATATTGATGACTCGTTGACAGTTAAGTGGTACTGAAGTATTTTCCAGGACATATCTCATATCAGGCTATCACCAGCTCCGAGTTAGAGTTGAGGACAATTTCAAGACAGCTTTCCACATTAGATATGGACACTATGAATTTCTAGTGATGCGTTTGGTTTGATGAATGCCCCTGCAGTTTTCATAGACTACATGAAGTGTGTATTTCGGCAATAGCTGGATCAGTTTATCGTAGTCTTATAGATGATGTTATAGTGTACTCTAGATCTTTAGAGGAATATGAAAGGCATCTGAGAATTGTATTAACTGTTTAAAAAAAACATTTATCCGCTAGGCTCAGTAAGTTCTAGTTATCAAAGGTGAAATTCCTAGGATAGGTAATCCCTCAGGAAGGAGTCACTGCAAACTACACCGAGGAAAGACAATACTAAGATGGAATCGGACTAGAACAGTAAGAGAAGTGAAATTTCTAGAGCACGTGATCTCTCAGGAAGGGGGCTCAGTGGACTACGCCAAAGTAGAGGCAGTACTGAGATAGGATCTGCCTAGGATAGTAACCAAAGTCAGGAGCTTCATGGGCCTAGCAAATTATTACACATGTTTTATGCAAAACTTTTCTCGGATTGCCTTACCGCTGACTAAGCTCATTAGAAAAAATTAACGTTTTTCGTGGAATGAGAAATGTGAGGCCAGTTCCAAGAGTTGAAAAGGAAGCTAATCT
Organism: Vachellia pachyceras; assembly: GCA_025593235.1. Classification (NCBI taxonomy): domain Eukaryota; kingdom Viridiplantae; phylum Streptophyta; class Magnoliopsida; order Fabales; family Fabaceae; genus Vachellia; species Vachellia pachyceras. Next base: position 6,415 of record JANTPZ010089813.1, read on the forward strand.
CAACGCTTGTACTAGTAATCCTCGATGTAAAGTAAACCTATGTAGTCTACAGTGATGCTAGCTGGCACGGATTGGGATATGTGCACATGCAACAGGGTCGGGAGATAGCTTATGCCTCATGATAGTTAAAGCTTTATGAAGAGAACTATTCCACACATGATATAGAGCTAACAGCGATAGTTTATGCGCTAAAGATATGGAGGCATTATTTGTATGGAGCAACCATCAAGTTGTACTATGATTATAAAAGTCTCAAGTATTTGCAAGATTAAAAAGAGCTGAACTTGAGACAGAGACACTGGATGGAGTTGCTCAAAGACTATGACTACCTGATAAAGTATTATCCAGGTAAAGAAAATGTAGTTGCCGATACACTGAGCAAGAAGACAACACAGGTGGATATGATGATAATGAAAGAGCAGAGACTGATAGAGAACCTCCGAGATTGGGGTGTATTGAATCAGTTGCAGATAGAACCTGATAGATACGGAACCACTCAGATTCTCATTAATATAGAGGAAGAGATCAAGAAGTTTAGAAAGAGGATCAGTTTTCATGAAGTACAAAGACTTGGATGAGTCAAGGGCAAGCCAGAGAATTCAATAAGACTTATAAAGGAATAGAAAGCTCAAAAATAGATATTATATCCCTCCAAAGTCTGCTTTGAGGCAAAGATTATTAGATGAGATTGAACCATCCCTTTGTAAATGATATAAAGGAGATGATTAAGGAAAGAATCTCTGATAGTCTAGTAACGTTCAAGGTTATTAGACATCCCAAGCTATGAGTAAACTAGGACATGATCGTGTGCTGGACAAAATACAAGTTATCAGAGATAAAGTTCCATAATTAGAATGAGATTTCAAAAGAGTTACAAAACAAAGAGACATGATAAGTATAGTAATAAAAATCCTGTCTAGTGATTCTAATGCCACAGGAAAATACAGTATACGGCATAAATAGTTGAAGCATAGTTATGCTATAGAAATGCTATTTGGGCTGTATTTTTGGTCCGTACTAAGTCGCAAATTGCAAACTTAGGTCACTGTCTAGCCTTGAAAATGGATCAAGAATATTAATTTTGATTTCCAAGGGTTGTATATTGCAACCCCAGGGTCGTTCTCTCCAGAAGCAATAAGGCGTACCAATAACTCTTAGCTTGGGTCTATGCTTGAGATGCAAATGCAATCAGGGTTTGATTCAAATTATCCTATGTAACTAATTACAAAACAACTAAATTCTTTTTGGTATTTTCTTGATTGAGAACGAAAGTAAAGGAAGCTTTGAGAAAGAGAAGTGTGTGTGTGATGATGGGTACCTCTTAAAAACAAAGTGTTCTAACATAGTTCGCAAAAGATGAGGGAAAGTATCGGCTTTCACACTAAGTTTTTGAAATCAAAAACCCCAACAATTCACATGGGTCCAGAGCGTCATACGATGATCTCCTTCTAAATCCCCATACGACTTGATGGGTCTAAAATAATATGAAATGAACTCCATCCCATAAAATCCCTTAAGACCACTTAGTATGTGTACGGAAATCGCCAAATGACAAAATCAACTCCATACATTGTTGACTCTAAAACCAAGCATAACTAGGATGATAGAAGAGACCAACAAGATTTCATTGAATAAGCAAAATGAACTCCATTCTACTTTGTCAATCACAAAACAACTCAATACACAATAATCCAAGTTTGGCTCAACCGAGACCAAGCATTTACACACAAATTACAAAGTCCAACTCGGAATCCAAGTAATCCATAATGTAAATACAGATTAAAAACAAATACTCCCCTTTCGACACTTCGAACTCCGGTTCACGTCATCTTCAAGAGGGTGGAGAAGTTCAGCTCCTCATGGGTGATGGAAATGAATTTTGAATGGATGAAGAAATGGGGGGAATGGTAGTAGTGTGTAGGTAGGGTGAAATGGGAATGTGATTCTCTCCTCTCTTTGCTATCTTCAACTTCTGCAACCTCCTTCCTTCCTCTCCTTTCGAAAATACCCTAATTCAGCATAATAAACCATCCTGGGTTGGATCCATCAAGCTGGGTCGGGTTATTTTCCTTCTGAGGTAAAAATTCATGTTCTGTTCGATATTCGCCATGGTGAACTTCAGGTTTCATCGCGGTAAACCACACCCGAGAGTTCTTGCATGACTTCATGGACTTTGGCCGTGGTGAATATTGAATTGAGCTGTGGTGAACTTCTTCAGTACTGCTTCCCTTGGCCTTTTGTAAGGAGTTCCTGAAATAAAATAGCAAATATGGGTAGTATCATTTGCTCATGATGCAATTTAGGCACAATAAATTATTATTCATTGCATAGGTGCCCAAAATCACATTAATCAAAATCAATAACTCCTAATCTAAACTTAAGCACGAAAAGGTCATGTATGGGCTAAAATTGACTCTAAGACTCTGAAAATTCAAGTAGAAAACTAATACAAATAAAGCTCAATCAATTTTATGACAGCTAAGTATGAGAATAAGTTAGGCAGATATTGAATAAGTTGTGGTTAATTTTCTAAAGAAATTAGAAAGTAAACAGTACCAGAAGTACTAAAGTTGCTAAAAATAAAGCATACAAGAGAATGTTTTAGCCAAAAAGTATCTCTATAAAGTTTGGGATGGTGATTTTCTTATGCCATCACCGCAGTAAGGTGAGCCACTTCATGATAGACAGGAAGAAGAGTAGAAACCTGATAGACAGGGATTAGGTGGGACCAGTCACCGTAGTTAGGTCTACTTCCTGATAGATAGGGAGAAGCATATTCCGATAGACAGGAATTAGATAGAACCATAATGGGAAACCATTGTGAGCTTCTCATATTGTCCCGTAAGAGAAGAAAAGCAGGAAAAACAGGGCATATGGAATAGACCATTCCCAATATGAAAAGAGTGAAAGTAAGTTGATAGCAGTCAGTGGCAGAATCCCTTGAATAACTGGGTGCTAGATAAATTAGTGAGATGAATAGAATGCAAGTCCTCTCTCTGCAACGTCATAGCAATGATCAGAAAAGTAGTAGTAAGGATTGTTGAATCCTTAGATATATCAGTTTGGCATAAAACAGGCATTGATTGAATCAATGTCTGACAGTTTGAACATTATGATAAAAGAGATATGGCCTAAGAAGAATGAGCTAAGAAGCACAAAAGGAAAAGAGAGAATACTAGAAAAGTGCTAAAGTAAAAAGAAGGAATAGGCAAAATCTCATAAGACAGTGCTTCTTTCTAAGACTTGTCTTGGGAAATTATCAGTCTAGCTATAACTGAGGATAGATAACTTATTATTAACCCATGTTCCATAGTCTAAAGGTTTCTAAAGAGCAAGAATGACTCCCTTAGTAATGTTACGAGGCAAAGGTCTGGGACCAAGCCTACAGAATGGCGCTGACGCACATAAGGTCATAGTGGACCATAATAAAGGAGCCTATGAAGAGGCTCAGAGTCAAAAGTATGATGTTGCCCTTAGAACACAAGAATGAGATGACTAGGAATGGGCTTAAGATAAGAAAATGTCCTCACGATGAATAGTTAGTATAGAGAGAGTACCCTTGACTATTTTTTTAGATAGGTCAGCTATCAATGAGAGTAAGCTTATTGCAATCCCTGAAAATAGGGAAAGTAAAGAAAGTAAAGACAAAGCTATAAGTCCTGAATAAAGCATAGTCAGGCTAGCTAAAATGTCAAAGCCTCAAAAATTGAAGCTTAAAACGTTATGTATGAATACTAGCATATATTTATGAAGCTAGTTAAATAGCATGAGATCTAGAAAGTAAAGTAAAAGTTTCTCTGAACTATGAAAGCATAGAAAAACCAAGGGAAATGAGAAATATTAAAAATTCCCTACTGAAGTGCTGAAGTTCAGAAAGGAATGTTATAACTCTACAAAGCCTGCTATGAGGCTATAAGTATGAGTTAAGAAAGGAAGAAAAAGAGAAGCCTTAGATATTGCACAAACTCACCAGATATTGAAAAAAAGACATAAAGGTGAGTTAAGAGTAAAGAAAAAGAAGGGTTGCAAATAGTAAAAGTCAGCAAAGAATGAAGCTGACTAGTGAAATGCGAGGTAAGAAGTAAGGCAGCCTTAGAGATTCTATTTTCAAAAGTAATGGTCAAATAGTAAAGATCAAGAAGTTTTAGTAAAGAAAGAAATTAGTATGATTCTGAGATAGTGATGGAACGACTAAGCAGATAAAGCCGAAGAGATGTGACAAATTAGTAATTAATTCATGTCAATAAGAGAAGACGACCGTTGATTATAAGGTTGGAGAACATATATATTTAAGGGTATCTCCACTAATGAGAATTAGGTCAGTCTTCAAGGCTAAGGGAAATCAATCAAAGAAATGTTTTTGAAAACTTAATGATGAGATGATAGTATCGTTTGGCCTTACCCGCAAGCCTGAGTCAAAGGCGCCCAAAATTTCCTGTTTCCTATATAAAAGCAAAGATCCTATAACAGATAATTATAAAAGTATTCTGGCAATAGCTAGTGCCAGAGAAAGTATGTAGGGAAACAGAAGAAGAGATAAAAGTTAAGAGCCAGTAGTTAATGACTTAGATATGTAAATTTCGAGGACGAAATTTATTTTAAGGGAGAGAGAGATGTAATATCCACCATTTTCTGTAAATTGAAATAGAGGCCAAACTGATAGTTACGAGATAAGATAAGGCCCAGAAATAAAAGTACAAAAAGAGAAGATGTCAATGGACCAAAGAGACCCTGGTCAATTTAGTCCTAAGGCTTTGAAATTACTAAGAATGTAAGCCAGGGACATAAATTTCATTAAGTATAAAGATCAAGGGCAATATGGTTATTAGATAAAAGGGTAAAACCAGTAGTCAAAAGTTAAGTTAGAGCCCACAGATAGAAAGCACGAAAAAAGTTGATGTTAATGGGCTGGATAACCTTAAGTCAGACTTGGCTCAGCGGGAGAAATTTTATGAGAACTCCACAGTTAAGCGTGCTCACCCTGGAGTAATTTAAGGATGGGTGACCTTCTGGGAAGGAACTAGATGTCATTACATGAAAAGATCAAGGGTGAAAAGTCAAGGGCAAAATGGGAATTACGAAAAGTTAGACAGTGTAAGGGCATTTTGGTCATTAAGAGAAGTGTAAGGGCATTTTGGTCATTTGACAAAGTAAAAGTCAAAAAGTCAACTGTTGACCAAAATATCAGAAAAATACACAGATGTCCAAAAGATAAAGTAGAACTCACCGTTTAACTGAGATTTGACAGATTGTCAAAATGCGGCCTAGATCACTGTTTAGAGAATTTTGAAGGTAAATCGGCCGAAAATAATTATTTGAGGTGCAAGGAGATCTCAATAAGTTGAGTTCAGGGCATAGGAAAATAAAGTGAATTTTATAGTAATTAATAAAATTATTGCCCAATATATGATTGAGGCAAATTTCCCGATTTTAAGGAAAAATATTCGAAAATTCTGAAAATATAATTTTATTCAAAAATTAATTTTAGACAATCCGGTGGGCAATTTGATGAAAGGAAAAGGGCTAGAGTATAAGTGAAAATTATAGAAATTTTTAATGCCCAAAAAGTTAATTGCCTGTCGGAAATACGTTTTCAAGGATTTTCAGCAGGATAAAATTACCTTGTTATTTTTGGACGAATTTCAAGGGTATTTTGGGAAAATATTTTGCCATATTAGTAAATGAATTATGGAGATTAAAGGAGGAATAAAACATCTCCAAAAAAGTGGAAAAAGATTTACTGGAATTAATGATATACCTTTTCTTGAAGCTTGTAACTTCCTCTTCCTCTCTATGGTCTTAAAATCTTGAATAAACTTCTCTTTCTCAAGATCCAAAGTTAGTGTTCTTGGAAGAGAAAGTGATAAAGAGGAAGAGTTAGAGCCAATAATGATATGCAAAATGCTCCTTGTGTTGTAAGGAGTAGTTTGTGTGTGTGTATATATTGTGACTATTTGGTGGTTGTTTGTTGATTTTGCAAATTTTGGAATTCAAAACCCTAAGGGGAATGCTGCCAAAATTTCTATTGAATGTAGGAGAGTTGAATGTAAGTTATATAATCTATGGAAATAAGGTTGGAAGCAAGAAAATGATGATACATAAGTTGAAAGTTTGAAAAATCAAGTTTTGGCAATTTTTGGGGATTTCATGCAAATCTGGAAGTGGAGGAAGAAGTGTGCTTTTGATAATTTTAATGCTTCCATTGGCTTTAAAATGAGAAATTGTGTAGGGGTAAAGTGAGCACAAAAATTACATATTAGTTAGCAGATTTGACTTTTGAATTTCTTTCTTTTAAGAGTTTCCTATTTTAAATTAGATTTCAGATTTGCATTCTCTGCAAATTAGGTAACTTTTGAGTTTCCTACTTTTAAGAGTTTCCTTTTTGCATTTGCTGTAAATCAGGTAACTTTGAGTTTACTTCTTTCTAATAGTTTCCTTTTTTTAATTAGAGTTTAATATTTGCAATTAATACAAATTAGGTCAGATTTGTGAGTTTCATCTAAATACTTTGTAACGCCTCTTTGACGGAGACTTGGATTTTGAATGAAAGATTGCATGTTCATGCACTTTGAGAGGATTCTTTCTAGGGTTCTTTTCACAACTAATAGACTTATCAAGGCTTAATCAACCTTGTGGCGTCTTCCAACACTTAAGGTCCTTGGTTTTCCGTGTTCAAGGGTTCAAGTGGATCATTGACCTCTGTTTAGCTTTCTTGGAGTGCGTATATTTTAGATCTTGGGATCTTTCCCTAGTGGGTTCGCACCAAAATATCTCCAGAAAAGTAGAAAAAGATTTACTGGAATAAAGTTGTGTTACAGGTAAAAAGTGTAATCGGTAAAAGTAACCGAAAGGAGTTCAGTTTGGTTAACCAAACCAGATATTTTAAACCTAATGTGCAGCAATTATGAACACTTTTAATGAGCCAATGAGGAGCCAACAAATATTTAAGAGGTGGCTAAATCTAAACCCTTAGATTAAGCTTAACAATTAAGTTTCAATCTTAGCCATCCACCAATTATGAGAGGTTTTTATAAATTCATTTTCTCTTCTCTTCCACCCCCTTTGGCCGACTCATTTCAACTGCAATGAAGAAGAGAGAAGACGCCATTTTCTCTTGGTGAAGGAGGAGAAAAACTTGAGAAACATCAAAGGTAAGAGATGGAAGCACTTGAAACTATACATAATATTGCTCCTTTTGATCTCCTCTTCACTTTCCATGGATTGGAATTCTGATTTGGTCTCAAGTTTGAAACTTAGGGTTCTTGAGAGCAAAGTGAGAAAGAGAGGGATTTAGAGCTATTGGTTGGTTGCAAAAGTCTCCTTGTGTTGTAAGGAGCATTTTGATGTATATATTGTTGTTGTTGAGGCTTGTTTTTTAATTTTGTAAAATTTGGGAACGATGAACTTTTAGAGGAGGTGCTGTCCAAATTTTTATTTGATATGGGAGAGTTAAAATCAAGCTATACCATCCATGAATATGAGTTTGAGATTAAGAATATAATGGTATAAGTGTTGGAAGTTGGGAAAATCATGTTGTGGTTGTTTGGGAAGTGTCTCTGCCTGTGTTGTTTCATGGGGAAGGAATGTTGTTTTGATGATTTTGATGCTTCCAATGGATTCAAAATGAGTTTTTTGTGTAGGGTAAAAGTGACCCCAAGTTTAGGGAAGCATTGGAAAGTGTTAGACACAAGTTAGGGTTAAGACTTGGTAAGTTTAAGAAGAGGATTAAGGGAGAATTGCATTGCTATTTGCCTTGTAAATGGCTTGTAATTGATGGCCATTATGTTGTCAATTGTGTAGGAAAAAGTTTGGTGAAAGAAAGTAAGCTTCTAAGTGAGCAAGAAAGCATTCAAGTTAAGGGAAAAGTAAAGATACAAGGTAGCAAGACCTTCTAACCTTAAGCTTAATTGCTTTGAAAATGTGTATGAATTTACGCATGACTTATATTGAAAATTTATGATGATTGAAATTGTGAATATGTGCTAAAGCCCTATGCATTTAATTTGCTACATGTTGCACTTTTGTGAATTCACACTTATATTAAAAGTTGTCATGCAAATTTATAAATTGTGTTAGAAAGTTTTGCTATTGGGATTTTCAAAAATATCATTCTCCCCCACTAACCATTTTTAGGTGGAAGCTTATCAAAGGGTAAGGAGAAAGTGCATGATACTTGAAGCAAAGTTTGCATATGTGTATGATTGTAAATTTATGTTGTAAACCTATGTTGTTTTGATTAAGGATTGTAATGTGACATGTAAGTTTAACTCATACATGTGTGATGGACTTATGGTAACTAATGCATACCCTAAGAATTCTTAATTACATAGGTTATTGGGATCAAGAAAGGTTTAGAAATTAATATGTTGAGTTATGAGTTAAGAAGAGGTAAAATTTGACCAAGTGTTGGAAGTAAAGTTGGTCAAACCTCATAATTTGACCTGTCGTGAAATATAGTGAATGGATTCCAAATGAGCTGAAATTTTCTGGAAAAATATTTCACATTGCAAGGTTTAAAACAAGTTAAAGATCACTGGAATTGGAGTTTTTTTAAAGAAAGTTATGACTGTTCAAATTTGGCAAAAAAACACAAAAAATCCTGGGAAAATGGAAAATTACCATATGAACAGTACATTTTCACAAATTAAACTATACCAACTGGACAATTTTCTGTACAAATGAGTATTTTTTACTCATAAAAGAATTTATAAGCTTCAAAATAGAAATTGGAACCACTCAATTTCAATTTTTCTAGAATTAGTTATGAATTTTCAAAGTTGGTCCAAAAAACTGTAAATAGTAACTTGAATCAAAATGAAAGTTTTCACTTTGATCCCTTTGGACATTGTAAGTTATTTGGGGCTATTAATTGGTTTCAAATCATCATAAGGGAAGCTAAGAGGGATAGTAAAGAAGTGTTACACATACCTGTAAGAAGATCATCTAATAGTTTTCGGTACCCAAGTCTTGTTGGGTCCATTTTGGGTTAGTATTTGGGACTTTTGGCCTTTGCTATTACAATAGCTACAGAAGGCAAAAGGTTCAAATGCATGCACTGATTTTTGAAAATATTTCAAATAACTTATGTTGCCACTCTTTTTGTTCCCTGTTCAAAAATCCTTCTAAGGCTCATATCCTATGCCACTCCTATCATTTGTAACTCTCTAATTTTTCAAAATTACTTCAACCATTTCACTTCCTCGAGTAAACTTTTCAAGAGTTTTAGATAATCGTTCATTTTCAATTTTCAAAACAGCACAATTAGAACAAGATTGAGTATCAAAAGGTTTTTCAATTGGTTTTTCCAGTTCATTGACTCTTTTTCTAAGATGTGACAAGTCTAGTAAATTTCAATAATTCTATATGCATTTCATCATATTCAACACGTAATTCATCATAACTAGGTTCAACAAATATCTGTGTATTTCCTTATTAGTTTTGTCGAGATTTTCAAAGTATTTAATGCATTTTGGCCCATCATGACCCTACTTGTACTTAATTTGGAAACAAGAGCTGTTAATCTTGATTAGCGTGATTTTGGGCGCAATTGCCATGAATTATGATACATTTTCACGTAATTCTAATTTTGGGCAAGCGATACTTCAAATCATTACTATTTCATTTTAGGGACTCTTGCAAAGACTGAAAGGAAGCAGCTCTGGAAGATTTCCCCATGGCCAAACTCAAGCAGGCGAGCAAAGTCCTCTCAGGAGAGGTTCAAAGTATTGAAACTCAAGTTAGCCATGATGAATATCATGCATCAGCCACCCAGTTCAAACCTGGAATGGAAAGAAAACCGACCGAATTTGCAATTCCGACCCAGTACGGTTAAAAGATCCTATTTAGGGTAATTTTCGTGGCATTTTGTAAAGGAAGGAGAAAACGGAGCAGCCAAGGATGTTCATCTCATTCCCTTTCATCCAAAAACCCTAGCCACCACATTCACTTCATCTTTCCAGATAGTGGTACTTGCTTATCCTTCCATGGAGTGTGTCAAACTGGATCATATGAGCAGATAGACCTCTTCATTCCTCTTGGAGATAGAGAGGGCTTGAGTTCAAGGGCTTAACAAGGGGAGTATTAGTTTCAATGTATATTTTATTATAGATTACTTAGTTGCTGAGTTAGAACTAATAATTTGTACTTAAATACTTGGTTACAGACGTATCAAACTTGGATTAATTTGTGTATTGATTTGTTCTGTGTTTGACGTGGTAGTGTGAAGTCTCATTACTAGCTATTCAATGCAATCTTTATTATTCTCTTTTATCTTCCTAGTTGTGCTTGGTATTTGAGATGATAATGTTTTGTATTGGGTTTTTCACTGAGCAATTTCATTCATGGAATGGAGTTCATTGCATGGAATTTTTGCCTAGCGAATTGTTGGGTTTTTTATTACGAAACTTACTATGAAACTATTACTCCACCTTATCATTTGCGAACTATGATAGCTTCAACCATTTCCAAGGGGAATTTATCATCAAGAACTTTTGCATTTTCATAACTTAGTTTTCTGCACTCCATAATCCAAAAATCCCAAAAAAGAAATTTATTTTAAGCATTTCCTTTATAAGCCAAGTCTCAAACAAGCACCCGCTTTTTTATCACAATGAATTTAATCTACAAGTTAAGTAAAGTAATTGTGCCTAAGGCTTCGTAGAGAACGACCCTGGGGTTGCACTACAAGTGTTTTGATCTGTTTCCAAGGCCTTTAACAACAACAAGTTAATACTTTCAAACGTGGCATGATCAACCTCCTCTATTTCTGATCCTTCTTCCTAAGACACGAGACAGAGGTTGGCTTCCTCCTCATCTTTACTCTCTTCTGCATCTAAGTTGTCACCCTAGATGCCTGATAATCACAATTACTTTTGCTTCCCATTTGTTTGATAGCACAACGGGAATCTTTTTGACTTAGGAGCGTTGATCATATGTTTTCTCAAGAGCTGCCAACTTATTGATGAGATATGTGTGACCCATTTGGAATTTTTCAATCATCTCATCATCTTCATTCTGAGTAAGTCATAGTTAATGGTTAGAATATTGACTATGCTCTTCTTTACCACTTATGTTCCTTCATAAGCTATCTCCAATGCTTCCCACATGTGTTTTGTGGTAGGCAGAGTGCAGATTTGAAGAAGTCATCTTTATTCAAGGCTGCTTGCAACATTAAAACTGCCTTTCTGTTGAGATGTACTCTCTGTAAATAGTTTCCTTGTTCGAATACATCCCATAAATCAATATCAGTAGCTAAGATAATGTTTTGGAATTTGATTTTCCAGAAAGAGAACTTTTGACTATTGAATGCTGGGGTCTGGTGATAGAAGCTCCGTCTGGTAGCACGTATTTGCCAAATCCTGCCATGATCACTCTTGAGACAGTTACGTCCTTTAAACAAGAGACATGCTCTTATACCAAATGTTAGTGTAGGATTTGACAAAGATAGGGGTGAATTGGTCACTTTTTTTAAATTAAAAAGCATAATGTATAGAATTAAAACAAGATTACTAAGTGAGCAGATAGTGAAGATGGACACAGCAGATTTATACTAGTTCAGTCCTCTTGACCTAAATCCAGTCCTTAGAGCACCTCTGAGATTTGTCAATCCACATTCTGCAATAATAAAAGGCTCAACTGTACAGTGAGAAGTAACTCCCCCTTACACTTTTCACTAAAACAGAGTATCGTACACTATATTTTCTAACTCAAACTCAGCCCAACTGACTCAAGGTCCCAACCTTGAGTTTCTCACATATTTACACTTGAGAAAGACTATAAGAACTCTCTTGAGAGAGTATCTAGGTTATCACTAAGGTGCAAGAAGTACAATGATTGATTTACAGAGAAGTAGATGAATGAAGTAAATGTTAAGGCTTTTCAGTGCATGTGTTCTCTCTTTATTCATCTTGAATTCTTGTTCATTTATAGTTAGGAGTAATAAATTAGCCGTTGGAAGGAGTAAATGCCCGTTACTCATAGAAGCCACTTATTCTGCTTCACTATTAATGCTCATTAAATGTAGCTTGAAAGAATGACGATGAAGACAGTAGTCGAACGTTAATGCTTTCTGATAGGTTGAGATTTGTTATTCTTTACTCATCATTTCATAAGTCAATGAAACTGCATTTATAAGGGCAGTTGAAATTCAAATTAGTTTAGCAAGAATAAGGAAGGTTTCTGTCAAGTGGGTAGCTGTCAGATAAAGTAGCACTCAAGTTTTGTTTCTCAATGCTCGAGTGATAATTAGTGAAGGCAAGAGTAAACTTGAATTTTATGAAGCAATACTCGAGTTTTGAGTTCATTACTTGAGTTTTCATAACACTCTTGAAGTAACTAGAGTGTTTGCTAGAAGTGATGCATTAGGAATTTGAAAACTTCCGTTCAATACTCAAGTTATTTTGAAAGTATTGGAAAAGCTCTTTTATACTCGAGTGTTACTGACCGGTACTTGAGTTTTGTGAACAATCTTAGTTGAACTCGAGTTTTTAGGAAGAAATTTGAAGTCAAGTCATTTTGGAAAACTCCATCACTCGAGTATTCAAGCACAGTACTCAACTGTTGATAACACTTTAACCATAACTCGAGTTTTCTTATGCAAGTATTGTGTTTGCTTTGAGAAAACATGCTCGATACTTAAGTATTGCAAACTAATACTCAATTGTTGACAACACTTCCATTGTAACTCGAGTTTCCTATTTTAAGTGTTGTACTGTGTTTTGAAAAAGAAGATTGATACTCGAGTATGACAAACTAGAACTCGAGTATTAACACCACTTCTTTTACAATACTCAAGTTCCACTTGAAAGTGTTGAGTTACAAAGCATTTCGAGCCTCAACCTCGAGTTTTCACAAAACACAACTCAAATGTTGTCAGTACTTCAACCTCAAACTCGATTTTTCACTTAGACTTTTGAAACACAAAATCAGTTTTAACTCATAAAACTATAGTGCCAGTATTCAATACTCGAGTATTGTCAATACTTTAACATCAACTCGATTTTTGTCTGAAAGTAATGGATTTTAACACATTTCTAAAGCTCGACACTCAAGTTTTAGATCATAATACTCGAGTGTTGTCAATACTTTCTCATAAACTCAAGTGTTAGATGAAAGTGTTGAAACTTAAAACCATTTTCAAAACTTAAAACTCGATTATTGAGGCATAAAACTCAAGTGCTTCAACATAAATGTCAAAAACTAAGTTTAAATCAATTTAACACTTCATAATTCCTGTAAACACAAAATATTCATTTTTTTATCATCAAAACATGGCATCAAAAATCTCGACCTAGTACCGGTGATCCCAGATTCGAGGCACACCTATGTGGTCTACAGTGATGCTGGTAAGAATGGATTGGGATGTGTGTTGATGCATCAAGGGAGGGTAGTGGCCTATGCCTTGTTTATGCTATAAAGATACGGAGCCTCATGAGGAAAATTACCCCACACATGATTTGGAGCTAGCAGCAATTGTTTGTGCTGTAAAGATATGGAGGCACTATTTGTATGGAGCAATCATCGAACTATATTGTGATCATAAAAGTCTCAAGTATTTGCAAGATAAAAAAGAATTGAACTTGAGATATGTATCATCCAGGGAAAGATAATGTTGTTGCTGATGCACTGAAACAGAAAACAGGGTAGGTGGCTATGATGCTCATGAGAGAGCAGGAACTACTCGAGTATTAGGGGCTCAAGTTTGATGAGTAAGTTGTATGTAAAAATAGGAGGAGAAAAGAGTTGTAATAGTAAAAATACAATGAGAGTGAGAGTAGTAGAGAGAACTAAAATAAGACAAGGAAACAGTAAAAGTAGTAAAGATTTACCAGATTAGATGAGGCTTCCAAAGGATGGATCAGTTGCTATATATCACCGTCCACAAAATATATGGAATCTTACATAAACATAAACTATAAACCTTAACTACTCATTAAATCTAATTATTCAATTCCTAATTACAATTATACTCTAATCATGATTATTTCTTAAATAATTATTTAGGCAACATCTAGCATGTTACTCAATTTAATTTTATAATATATCCTCTAAGTAGAACTTTCAACTAAAACATTCGAAGAAATATAATTAACTCATGCGCAATATATTATACTCTGATTGAATAACACAAAGAAACTATAAAGAGCCATAAAATATATCAATTTAAAAAACATAATATTATTAAAAAAAACAACAAAATTTTTATCTCAAAGATTAACAATTGAAAATTCAAGTCTCAAAAATGAAATTTCAAAACCTATACTTTAGGAAATCATGAAAATCACCAATTAGAAAAAGAAAATCAAACTTTACAGCCAACAAATTCAGAACAAGAACTCCGGTCACATATGATCCATCCTTAAGAAAGAAAGAGGATGACTAGCCACATGAACACAACATGATCATGATAAAGAAAACAATGAGTGAATGCTTGTTATATGTGTTGAGATGTGTTTAAAGGGTAGTTGGAGGCTTCTTTATATAGGCTATAAGAGGTGTTCTTGGATGATGATGGTGGTGGTGTGATCAAGATAATTAAAAACATTATATTTTGAATTCTTAATCATAATATTGATGAGCTTTCATCTTCTTTAACTTTCCTTGCTTCGCTTTACCTTCTTTGAATATCTTATTTGTTGTGAGTGGCTTGATCTGGGAAAGATACGGCTCTGAATTTGAGTTTTAATGAATTGATGATGAGGTGGTGGTGGTGGTATGACCCCTTAGTGAAAAAGATGAAGAGATCATGTTACCTGCTGTTTTTTATTTGATTTAATTAAAAGAATTGAATTTAATTCTTTGGGATTTGAATATCTTATTTGTTGTGAGTGGCTTGATCTGGGAAAGATAAGGCTCTGAATTTGAGTTTTAATGAATTGATGATGAGGTGGTGGTGGTGGTATGATCCCTTAGTGAAAAAGATGAAGAGATCATGTTACCTGCTGTTTTTTATTTGATTTGATTAAAAGAATTGAATTTAATTCTTTGGGGATGAAAAGATATAATAATATGAATTTAATCCATTTTGAATTTCTTGAAAAAAAAAATCCTTTTTCAATTTTAAATCAATTCTATCCTTGAAGCATATGAGGATAGGTTCCGTTATTTAAATCAAAAGATAAATGGGAGCACTTCTTTCAAGTGTTGATAAGTGAGGGATGTTACATCCGAAATCACTCCTTTGCCCCTTCATTAATGGTGAGCCACGTTTTGATTTAGAAAGCCATGAAAAACTCGTAATTTGGGATTAAGGGCAGCACTTTTACGTAAGTCAATATATAACTCTAATTACATACTTACCTAAAATTACATAAAATCAATTAAAATAAACTAATCCAAACACTTACTTAATGATGGCTGCCAAATAGAAGAGTATATGTGATAGGTTGATATAAATGGCCCTATAAGTTGGCCCAACTTAAAACTTAAAGCCCTGAATTTTGTGGATGCTTCAACACTAGCGTTTATTTTTTTTCAACCTCTTCTGGGTTCATGATCATTCTATGACACTATCTTGGTCCTCTAGTTGTATTTCTTTCTTGTACAGATAGGGGCTAATGCCCAATTAAAATAAATGAATTTAAAAATGAAAAAGGGATTTAATTCCAAACAATTGTTCCAGCACATGCTCCTTGAATATGGTGGAATACCATCCAAAAGAGAGGACTAGATAATTCTTCTTTAGCTAGAGTATCAATAACACAATTATGCTCTCTCCGGTTTCTTTAGCTAGAGTATCAATAACACAATTCTTCTTTTATTCATACACTTACATTGTCCAAGCTGTTGAGTGAATCCCAAAATCCAACACCCCAATATGATCTCTAATAAGACTATTTTTCTAGAAGAGGACACAGATCACTTTAACCCAATTTTATGCATTGGGAATTGTGTAGGGTCATTTCATTGAACAAAGGATTTCCAAGTGTTTAGAATAACAGAACCCAGATCATTAGGCTTAGTGAAGTCTGTTTAAAAGAATATTTGTTCCTTCATATCCATGACAGCCATGCATACAAAACACCACAAACAATAGTCCAATTAGTATGCATAAATATCTCAATTCTCTATCATAAAACAAAGGAATACCTTCATGCAAATCAATTTAATGAATAGAAATTATAAAAATAGGAGTATTAGGCCCTTTTTATTTATTTACACATAATCTAATTTATTATGATTTTATAACAATTGATAAATTATCATGAATAATCTTAGTAAAATCCCAAAATTAGAGGGGGGTGTGTGTGTAAAATAGGGATTCACCATATATATAGAACAAAGAAATCTTTAGAAAAGACAACTTAAATTCATATATAGGGAAGTTAGATGAATTAATCTTGCTTAAGACATTTCAAATAAATAAAATCATAAGAAAGTATGAAAAAGAGGGTATGAATTCAAATGTTGAAAAATATGGGCATATTTGTTTACATTTTATGTTTTCTTGTTTCCAAAACTATTTTACAAAACTGTTTTTTTTTACAAGTTTAAAAAAATAAAAAAAAATTGTTTAGATTTTTTTACAAAAATATTACAGTTGAAAATAAATATACTAAGATCAAATGGTGAAGTTTTTATTAGAACTCAAGTCCTTAAAGTATTTACAATTTTTCAAAATAAAAATTAAGAAATATAAAAAACAAAGAAAAGTTGTTTTTGATTTTTTAGTTTTTGAAATCAAGTTTTTGTTTTTAAAAACAACTAATTAAAAACAAATTACAAAAAAAATTTTTACCAATTTTTTTGTTTTTAAAATGGAAACAAATAAGCCCTGTAGTTTTTTGAAAAAACTGTTTTTGAAAAGGGAAATAAATGGATCCTATAATTTTATTGTTGAATATTGGTTTCTACACTCAAACTTAAGCGTGGCAATCAAAATCAATTTCTTTATCCTATATCATGTTTTTAAATTATCTTTTTTTATTAAATTAAATCCACTTCAAGTCTCTATATCATAGGTTTTTTTTTTGGTTCATATGTATTGGTTTATTAGTTGGTCCACCCTTGGTGTATTAGGCCAAAGCACAATAGAACTAGGGTCAAAATATAAATAATAAAAAAATTGGATGATCATTTGTGATATTTTCAAATTACTTCAAGTTGTATGGTTTAACCAATACAATATGACTACTCGTGAGAAAGGGTATGTTGGCTAAGGAAAGGGTGTGTGAAATCTATAAATAGTAATGAGAAGTTCATCTATGAACAATTGAAAAACATAAACTGATTAATCTTCCTCTTTCAATAAAGTTACCTATGTATTTACTCTCCACGTTCTCTTCCTCTCAATGATGCATTTATTTTATAACATAATTGGAGTCCGTATCGGTATTTTGATTGAGTGAATACTTCAGTAAGCCATTTAGATTATTGATTGATACGCCTAAAATTCTTCATTTCACTTTTAATAAATTTTGATTTTAGTTCATACATGTAAACTCTTTCAGTTCTAATCAACAATCCATGTCAGTCTACTTAATGGTGTTAATGCCACATCAACAAATTAAAGTTAAAACCATTAAACTTAAGTCCTTATAAAATTATAGAGAAAAATATTTTGAACAAAATAAAGTCAGGGATACTTATCAAGTTACAGCAGTTCCTCCCACCGTTGTAGAGATCATCACATTTATACAGGTATTACATTAAATGTTACAAGAAAATTGAAGCCTTAACGGAATGTATTGAGGTAGCTAGTTTGTTAATGATGGAATTGTTGTACATAATTCGTAAATCTAGATTATGAGTTTTACAGTGGAAATTTTGCATACCTCTTGTCATAGAGTCTGAATATTGTATTCTCCGAGATTTTCTTGAATTCTTCTGAACAGTAATATTGACACAGTGTGGACTGTTGAACACCGTCACCCTGTCAAGAAATTCGTAATTGAGCAAACAACTTTTCTTCTGCGTATCTATTCTGAGTCATGGTCTTCTCCTTATATAGCCTCCCATTAAGACTTTTCAAAGGATTCAATGACCAGACACAACCCTTTGAACGTAACTCTTCAATCTATAATTCAAATAATGATGCAGGACACATCCGATGATATATTTATATATATTAAAATAATAACATGAAAATTATAATATCTAAATAAATATAATATATATACTTAATCTATATTAAATTTCTAACATTCTCCCACTTATCCCGCAACTTAAATTATTTGATGAGTAAGTTTATTTAAGTAACAGTACATGAACTATGTTGACAAGTCCTCATTGATCAAGTATCGTCTTCCATAATCACAAATAGTGCCCTTACTTAATGGGGTAATACTTTATGAATACGCCTTAAAATTTATTCAATTCCTACCTTAACATTTATCAATCTCATCAACATATATATATATATATATACAGATAACAAAAAGATTTATAACACTAGACGAAAATTCATCACATCACATACCTTCTTTAGTCATATAATGGCTTAAGCCACATATTAGGTATATGTACAACAAAGTCTTTCAGTCTCATACCGTTAGTCAAAGGATTAGCTAGCATTTTTTAATATTGATGTATTCAACTGAAACTTGGCCATTTCTAACTCTATCTTTTAAAGATAAAAACTTCAATTCAACAAACTTACTTCGAGCTTCGCTCTTTCTATTGTTGTCAATGGCTACTACAACTTTGTTATCACAAAACATTCTAATTGATCTAGTGATCAAATCCACAATCTTAAGCCCAACGATGAAATTTCATATCTAGATTCCTTGTGTACTTGCTGAAAAAGCCGCTGCATATTTAACATCACAAGTACTAGCAGTTACAAGTGTTTGTTTAACACTTCTCCATGATATTGCTCCTTCTGCTAAGAGGAAGACAAAACCATTAGTAGATATCCTTATATCTTCGCATCCTCCTATATTAGAATCTGAGTATCCAATCACTTCAAGATTGTCTGTTCTTCTATATGTGAGCATGTAATATTTTGTACCTTGAAGGTATCTAAACTTTTTTTGCAGCTAACCAATGTTTCATTCCAGGATTACTTTGGTATCTCCCTAACATACCCACAACAAAACCTATATCAGGTTTTCTGCAAACTTGTTCATACATTAAGCTTCTTACTGCTGGGGCATATGGGATCCTTTCCATCTTTCTTTGCAAATCATTCTGAGGACACTGATCCAAACTGAACATGTCTCCCTTTTCAATGGGAACGATGTTGGAATTACATCTTTCCATTCGGAATCTTTCCAGAATTGTCTTGGTATAGGTTTCTTGAGATAAACTTAAAAGGCCTTCATGTCTATCTCTATGAATCTTAATGCCAATAACATAAGATGCCTCACCCATATTCTTCATATCAAAATTCCTGGATAAAACTGTTTTACCTCTCGTAAGAGTCCAAAATCATTGTTTGCAAGTAGTATGTCATCGATATACAATATCAAAAATACGATCTTACTCCCATTATTCTTATGGTATATGCATTCATCCATAACGTTCTCAATGAACCCAAAAGATGTAATAACTTCATAAAACTTTAAATACCGTTATCGGGAAGTTTGTTTAAGACCATAAATTGACCTCTTTAGCTTGCATACTAAATTTTCATTTCCTTTTGCAATAAACCCCTGAGGATGCTTCTTGTAGACCTCTTCCTCAAGTTCTCCATTAAGGAATGCAATCTTAACATCCATCTGATGTAACTCTAGATCAAAATGTGCAACTAATGCCATGACAATGCACATAGAATCCTTTGTAGATACAGGAGAATAAGTTTCTTTGTAGTCTACTCCCTCCACTTAAGTAAAAGTGCAACCAACCTTAATGTTACCTTGTGAATCCCTTTTGGTTTTAAAAACCCATTTACAGCCAATAGCCTTGGCCCCAATTGGTAAATTCACAAGTTCCCAAACTTGGTTGTTTGCCATAGATTTCATCTCGTCCAACATATCATCATACCATAACTTAGAGTTAGCACTTTCCATAGCCTGAGTAAAATTTAATGGGTCATCCTCTATAACTATGTCACAGTCAAATTCAGTAATATACAATATATAATCACTAGGCAATGCATATTTTCTTTCTCTTGTTGACCTTCTTAATCCAACTTCCTAAATTGGTTCAAGTTGTTCATACGAAACATTCATTATCACATTCTGTGGTTGTGTGATAGGTTGATCATTCCGAATATGTTCCTCATGTTCAGTATTGTTAATTTGAGTTATTGGAATAACATCATATTCTACAAAAACTATCATTTGAGGGATGTTGTCATTTATTGATGTTTCCTCACCATGATTGTTAATGGTACTTCTATGTGATAATCTTGTAAATTATCACTCCCACTAATCAAATCATTCTCAAGAAATCTTGCATTCCTAGATTCTATAAACCCGTTGAAGGTGGAGGACAAGGAAACTTATAACCTTTAGACTTTTCAGCATATCGGACAAAATAAGCTCTTATAGTCTTAGGATCCAATTTCTTCTCTTGTAGATTGTACACTCTCACTTCTGTAGGATACCCCCATGCTCTAAAATGACTTAAAATAGGTTTCCATCCTTTCCATATTTCAAATGGTGTTTTTGGTACTGCTTTTGTTGGAACCCTATTGAGTATGTCTATGGCTGTTAAGAGTGCTTCCTTCCATAAGGAAGCTAGCAGTTTGGAGCTACTCAACATGCTCCTAACCATATCTAATGAAGTCTTATTTCTTCTCTCAGTGATTCCATTCATATCAAGAGAGCCAAGCATGGTGTATTGAGCAACTATACCATGCTCTTGAAGAAAATCTGCAAAAAGACTAGGCACTTGTCCCTCACTAGTGTATCTACCATAATATTCACCATTTATCTGATACTTTACCATAATACCCAAACGAATAGAATCATAAAACTCCAAAACACGCAACATCAAAAGCTTATCTTAAAACACCAGGCAGAGGAAAAATTTTGCTCTCATACCACATGTTGTACATAATTCGTAAATCCAGATTATGAGTTTTACAGCAGAAGTCTTGCGTACCTCTTCCTATAGCGTGTGAATATTGTATTCTCCGAGATTTTTTTGAATTCTTCTGAACGGGAATATTGGTACAGTGATGGACTGTTGAACACCGTTACCTCATCAGGGAATTCGTGATTGAACAAACAACTTTTCTTCTGTGTATCTATTCTGAGTCATGGTCTTCTCCTTATATAGCGTCCCGTTAAGACTTTTCAAAGGATTCAATGTCCAGACACAACCCTCTGAACGCAACTCTTCAATCCGTAATTCAAATAATGATGGGGGACACATCCAGTAATATATTTATTTAAATATATATATATATATATATTAAAATAATAACATGAAAATTATAATATCTAAATAAATATCATAATATATATACTTAATATATATTAAATTTCTAACAGGAATGTGATGCCATCGTCCATTAGAAATATCACAGAAGAGCATCCCTTTAGAAATATCACAAAAGAGCTAGATTATTGTTATTTAGAGACAAATCTTGTCTGACCATAGTTGTAGTGATAGGAGAACTCTTGCATATCACTTAGTTAATATAACTAAGCATTGTGTCCGTATAAAAAAAATGGATAAGTATTTTTATCATTTACTATATAATTTTGTGAAGGAGATTATTTTGATTTACAAAAAAAAACTGTTGAATGCACATCTATGGTTTCCAAACGTTTTTCCCAAACACCAAATTAAAGATGATTTTTGCTTTTTTATCACCCACAAACCTTCTTTTGAGGAGGTAGTTGTTGGCAAAGAAATAAAGAATTGTTGAAACTTAGAGCTTGTTTGGCTTCCCATTTTGAAACTTAGGTTTTACTCCAAAATTTAGGTTTTATCTAAGTACTCAAATTTTTCAGAAAAACTATTTTGGATAAAAATAACCTCGGTTTGAAAGCTATATTTTGAAAAATCTATTTTCTTGTCCAATCAACCTTCACTTCTAATAAATTTTCTTTTTCCTACTTTTTATTTCTTCCTCTTTCATCTTTTCTGCCTACTTTTTGCCTCGAACTCTGTAAAAGTTAATAATTTCCAAAATACAATCTTTTAAAACCTAGGTTTTGAAATCTAGTTCTTCCCTGAAAACCCATAAAATATATTCTCTAAAACCTAAATTTTATTTTGGAACCTGTAAAAATTATTATAAAAAGGGATTCCAAACAAGCCTTAGTTGCTCTTTTGAGTGAACGGATTTCAGTATTTACTCGTAAAGAAGAGTAACAGTGATTCACTCCTATTTTTCTGAAGCAAGTTGGCTAAAAACGAAGATGATTTTTCTCAAAACAGAAATACAAGTTTAAATGCATGACAGTTATTTAGGCCAGTGACAATGTGACACGTGGGGGTTATGTTAAGATAACCGACGACTTTCTGGTACTTCTCACAAGACACAGAACAATGATTCAGATTACTCGCAAAAGGAAAAGAGGGCTCATGACAGCTGTGCTTACGCGCCAATCAGCGATTCCCAAGACTCAACATTCACAGATGGGAACGTGCTTGCACGCGCTGAAGTGAGAGTGAGCAAGAGTTTTCTTACCAAAAAAACCTCAGCAACGAAAATCATGGGAAAAAGAATGTTGTATGGAACAGGAAAGAACACCAATTCGATCACCTGCATTCCCATTTTCTTTTCTTGTAGCAATTGCAAAAATCAGAAGATAAAGCAGAAACTTTAGAAAGAGAAAAAGAGGAATCAATCTTAAACAGTAATCAATCTCTCTCTTTTTTTCTCTCTTGTTCTTTCTGTTTTATGGGCCTTTTCTTTAGGGCTTTCGAAGTTGCCAACTTTCCCACCATTTCACAAATTTGGCTCCATTTGGTTACTAACCCAGAAAAGAAGGACCGTCTAGTTACCCCATAGGAGCAGATCAGTGAAGAAGAAGAAGAAAGAAGAGAGAGATTCTGAAGAAATAGGGAAAATATATAGAAAAAAAGGAAAAAGAGAGAGTGGAAGATCGATAATAGTAAAAAGAATAAGGCGAACGATATGGGTAGGGGAAGAGTGGAGCTCAAGAGGATAGAGAACAAGATAAACAGGCAAGTGACATTCGCTAAGAGAAGAAATGGCCTTCTCAAAAAAGCCTATGAGCTTTCCGTTCTCTGTGATGCAGAAGTTGCCCTCATCGTCTTCTCCAATCGTGGCAAGCTTTATGAGTTCTGTAGCACCTCTAGGTACGTACCTCTCTCAACCTTTATTCTATTTTTATTTCTCCGTTTCCCCCTTTTAATTTTATATTGTTTTGTTGATCTATCAGATCTATTGCCTTCTTTTTCTTTCTGCTACTGTTTCCTTTGTTTTATGGCTTTTCTTCTTCTGATCATCTGATGCATTTGCTTCAGTCAGCTTCACATGCTTAAGTGAACTCATTTGATTTACTGAGTTTTATATTTGATTTCATTTCATCTCATGTTATTTCTTTTCGTTTCTGTTGTGTATATAGGAGATCTGGTACTATATATAGGGCTTGTTTGGCAACTCTTAAATTATATCCATAAGTACGTTCAACAGTGTTTTTCCGTAAAACGAGACAATCTCTTCCATATATTTGCCTCACCACTTTACCAAACGGATACCTAGTTCATGATCTGATGAATACCTGATCTGCTGCATTTGATTTGATAATTTGTTCGTACTTTGTAGCTGGACGATTGGAAAGATTTTTGTCTGGTTTTCTCCCTCATTCTCATTTAATTTCCCCCTCTCCGGAATTTTTTTTTCTCTAATTTTACTGTGTGTTTTTGGAATCACGGGAAGGAAGGAGTTTAATTTACGGGTTTAAAAAGAATTTACGGATTTTAAAATACTTTTACAAATTTTAAAATACTTTTTATTTTAACTTGTGTGTTTATGGACTCATTTAAATTTATGGATTTAATAAATGTATAGACAGATAATTTATAATTAATAGAGTAGAGAACTAGAGTTCATCGTGGTCCGTGCATATGCACATAATTATTTGTAGTTTTGTCATGTATTTTAAAAAAAATTAAAATAATGGTATAAAAAAGAGAATGACAATGATTATTATGAGTATGGATAAAATAAAAATATTGTAGAATCACAAAGTAAATGAAAATATTTATATAATAAAATTTGTTTTTTGTTGTACTTGTTTCTAGCATTGCTTCACTGAAAATAAAGTTCACAAAGGCGAGATATAATATAAATATATATAACATAGTATGGTAAATTGGTATATTATTGTTTTGAGTTCGACAAAAAAAAATTATAATATTTTTTGAGAAACAATTCCATTTATTTTGCCCTACTCGTTTCGCTAAAGATGTAAAAGTAACTGAAAAAAATTATCTTTTCATTATTTTTTGAACATATTATAGCTAGATTTAGATTTGATGTTGTGGCGTTGTTTTTATTATATTGTGCACAAAAACACTTAGATATCAACCGATATAAATTAATCTCGTTAATAGAATAATCCGGTTTATTTCCGATTAGAGATTTAATTTGCAGAGTTTAGATCAATTTGAACTGTTCAAAACTAGATATTATTTTTATTTACTTTTAATTTAAAGAAAGCAGAATATGAATGAAAGTAAGTTTTTATAGTGAATTTTATAAATAAATAGTACAAAATTAATCAGATATTAGTTTAAGATATTGAATCCTGCAATTTGCAATCTGCTTCAATTCACATAGTCTGATTTTTTTTTTTTTTTTTTGCTTTTTCACACAGTGACCAAACATACTCTTAGTTTTCACGCATGAAAGGTTAACAGGGCACAACTGTGGCACATTGATTAGCAAAATTGTGAAAAATTGCTCTGCTTGAAATTACTTGTATACCTTTGGTTGATTGTAATTCTGTTAATCAATTTTGTATTTAATACTCTTTTATTTCAATCTAAGTATAAGAGTTTGATTTTAAATATAAGATTTTTCAATTCACTGCTCTTAAATTTGTAATTTTTTTCTTTATGAAGAGAGTATTTATCAAATAATAGTTCCAATGCATATAATCAAGATAGCATTCCAGAAAAACCAACTCACATTATTTACAGCTCATATCTTTTATTTTTTGTTGCTCCCCCTGTTCACTCATAGCTTTGCTCGTACTACATCCGGATCTGACATGCGTAGCACAGCTGCTGGGTGAATCTCCTAACATGAATTTCTACATATGCTAGGGTTCAAATTCAAGATCCCGCTTAAGTGGAAGTAATCTGCTTACCACTTGGACCAACTCTCATTCATGAGAGTTATGTTATTTTGATTCTTATCTTCAACACTTTCACTTGAATATAACAAGACTTGGCTCACTTTGTTATTTTGTCTTAATGAACTGCTGCTGCTGCTTTTTGGTACCAAAATCCTTAATGTATGATAGGCGTTAGGCCCAACAGTGTTTTTTTGTTGTCCTGTTCTTCGGGTGGTAAAAAAGTGTTTGAATTAGTGTATTTTAAATGATTTCATATAAGCAAGTGTGAGATGACTTGCAAAAAAAATTTATAAATCTTTTTAAAAACTTTTTCCAGTACATATTTTGTATGATAATTGTGCTTTAGATTAGCACATTTCACCAAAATGTCTTAACTATTTGATCAATTATCCAAAGCTTATATACCCTTTATTTTTTTAAAAAGGTACATTTTTTGGTCCTCTAACATTATATAAATTTTTAGTTTGGTCAGTTAATTTTTATTAAGTATTTTTATTCTTGTAATCCTAATAGTATTAGTATCAAAGTGATGATTTTTTATGCCAATCATTATTATTTATTTTAAAAAATTAAATTTAACATGTTTATATTTCAAATGTTTATCAATATTCAAAATGTTAGCCTCAATATTTTTTTTTGGTTTATGAAGCTAAGAATATTAGGGTTAGAGGACTGAAAAGTAACTTCATGTAAAGTTGAAGGATAAAGATATATTCTTAATAAAAAAATCATTTTATAAGAAAATAATTTGGATATATTAAGTAACTTAGGTAAATTAGTTAATTGTACTAAATGTAAACTAATCTTCCTAAAACATATTCTTTTTAATAAATTTCTAGGAGTTATTTGAATTTGTTGCCAATATTGTTAAGGGAGTAGCAATATGAGTAGTTTATTATGGAGAAAGAATGATAAATATGAGAGACACAGTGGATTAAAAAACTTATATTTAAAACTGAAACAGCCCCAAACTAAGAAATTCTTACTTCCACTTAAATCTTAATACAGTGAGAGTTGTGTGGAAACTTGTGTGAGAAAGTGGTATAGCTTTAGGCTTCAAAGTTTCTCCATTTCCCTGACCTTGTGTCTCAACAATCAAATATACATATCCAAAAAAGATACTACTTCCAATTTTTAATATTAATGTCAATTGATTTTTTTTAAAATATTGAGGAAACTACTTAACTAATGTATTTATTATTTTCTCAAGACCAATTTACCTTTTAAGGATCGGATTTAATACATAAATTAATTTGATATGAATTTTAATACTTGCACAACACCAGCATGCCAGTCATTTATATGGATAATATTTGATAATATCCTCCATCTGATTAGGAATGCCTATCTGTTGTAGTTGACTGAGTTTAAATCAAATATTCATATAATTGAAATAAAAATATGTCCTTAACAAAAAAAAAATCCATACTACTAATGCCTTAAAAGAAACCAATCTCACATTTATAGGTACAATCCCTAAGTCTATTTTTTTGGGGGGGGGGGAGAACAAGCTCAGCATATATATATATATGTATATGTGTGTGTGTGTAGCTCTTGTTGTGGTTTAAGCTTGTGGCCCTAGAAGACAAAAGTGTCCAAATTAATGATAGATGTTCAAGTAAAAGTGGACAATTGATAATGGATTACCTGTGTGTGTGTGTAGCTCTCTCTCCTTTCAACAGTTTCAAATCTCATTTTATATTGGCAGCAAGCAAAACAGTACTAAACCTTAGAAGAGTAATGAAAAAAGTTCTTTTAATAAACATAGGCAAGTGAATATTTAAAAAAAGACATCAATTGGAAAAAAAAAAATTGAATGGTAACCATTCATATTCCTCAAGCAAATGATGGTTTATCTAAACCTTCTTTACTGGATTATGCCCATCACACTTGTGGACCTTAATTACTATGAATGCACGGTATCAAATTCCTTGGTTTTATCGTTGTTTTAACTTTTGGGTTATAGCCCTCTCTTGTAATGATAAAAAAAATCATGGAATTTCGTATCACACAGTTCAAATTACAATAAAGCACAAACAGTGGCGGACCTAGGACCCCGACTCAGGGGGTGCAAACTATTTTTTGAGAAGATAAGTGAGTCTTATTCTTAATATCTTTTGGGGAGAATTTGAGAAAAAATTCAGTGGGTTCAAAATTAGCAAATGAGTGGATGCAAAATAAATCACATAGTACTAATATATACCTAATTTTCTGGAAGTCAGGGGGTGCAGCTGCACCCGGTGGGGACCAAGTAGGTCCGCCCATGAGCACAAATCTACCAGCTAAGAAATGCCAAGTAAGCAAACCAATGTTAATTATGGTCAAATTTTCAGTTTTTTCTGTTTCAACACAAGGATGAAGAATGCATTTTCTTCATTTATTGTCTATATTATTTTTGTAATTACTACCCCTACTAAGTAATTCACAATCACCACTCATATTATTTGATGTGCCTTCTTTTGTGTGTGGGTGAAATGTATCAGCATGCTCAAAACACTTGAAAGGTACCAAAAGTGCAGTTATGGTTCTGTGGAAGTGAGCAAACCAGCAAAGGAGCTTGAGGTCTCTTGCTTACATTTCTTGCTTCTTTCTCTGTCTCTTTTAACATTCTATCATTTCCAGTCATATTTTAGTGAGCTCACTTGTCAAATTCTTATCCATTGCTATATAACTATCTGCAGAGTGTGTTGCTGTGTGTGTATTTATCATGTCAAGTTTTGTTTAGTTATTAAACTTTGATCTTCTCGCTAATTAACAGACCAGTTACCGCGAGTACTTGAAGTTGAAAGGAAGATTGGAATCTCTCCAGAGGACCCAAAGGTAATAATCATATCATAAAAAAGGCTCTTCATCATTAAGATATGCACACAAACTGCTTGGATTCATCTTTTCTATTTTCCATTGGATTTTTAGTACTCTCTCGGATGCTAAATATACGAGCTAAATACTCCCTCTGTGAGCGTAGAGATTGATCCATTATTGGCCTTACATATCAACCTGCTCACAGAAATAAGCTTCGTTTGGGGTTCCGTTAGGAACCCCGTTTTGACCCCCAAAATCCATTCTCACGCAAGCCGAGACAAAATTCCTCTCACATAAAGTACCTAGGAATCTGTGTCCGTTTTCTCAACGGGTTTCCAAACGAAGCCATAGATGTCTTTTCAACAACATACTCTGTTTCAAAATACCTTTATTACTTTAAAAGTATGACTTTAATTGTTTGAAAATTAGTTGTCAATTTAAATTTCTTTTAAGAAAAAAAAGGCAATGATTATATTAACAATTTTAAACCCTTCAATAACTAAGAGGTAGTGTTTATCACGATGAAGAAATATTTATATAAGAGTACTTTAGTAAAATACCATTACGTTTTATCAAAAATTTTGACTGTTTATTAACTTTTTGGTGTCTCAACCTAGTGAGATCCTCCTGCACTGGGCTGCCTTGTATATTTTTAATTAATGAACTTTTTTGGTGTGATTATAGAAACCTTTTAGGAGAAGACTTGGGCCCATTGAACTCAAAGGAACTGGAGCAGCTTGAGCGCCAACTTGATTCATCTCTAAAGCAAGTCAGGTCCATCAAGGTAATGAATTTATATACCCTCAAGTAAAATGTAGATTTGCCTAAAATTTCTCATTAGTTTGTAACATATATATTTTTATTTGAATTGATCTTGTTTGTGTGATATTGCTCACATATAGTGCCTATCAGGGAAGGTACAGCATGCATGTGTTCTCAAAATAAAAGGAAGTTTTGTGAATGTTTATATCTTTTTTTAGATACTGAAAATATACACATGATTAATGAAATCAATATTTATTCTGTTTATATCCTTCAATTTTCCAATATATAAGCTTAAAATGGTTCCTGTCAAATATCTGGAATATTACATTTGCAGACCCAATTCATGCTGGACCAGTTGAGCGATCTTCAAAATAAGGTAAATTGTTTGGCATGATCCTTGAGATAGGACTATAAATAAATAAATAAATAAATATATATAGACACATATATTTTTAATAAGGGAACGGTATTTTCTGTGACTAATACTTGGAAACTGGTGATTCTGATGCATACAGGAGCAGCTTCTGGTTGAAGCAAACAGAGCTTTGACTATGAAGGTAACTTCTTAAAAAGTTCATTGCATGACAAGCAACTCTGGTTCTGGTTTTATTAATTTTTTAACTAAGACAATTAATTCCTCTGTAACATCATCCAAAGTCCTAAGCCACATGCATCTCTCAATGGCAAAAAAGACAAATAATAATTTATATCATTTCTGTTTATTAGTGCATTTCAAAATGTATCTACTTTGTATAACTTTATTTCTCACGTAGTACAAATGCAGAAACCTATTACAACTAACAATCTGTGCGTCTCTGGAACCCAACAGACATTTGTGGGCTGCTTCCAGTACTTTACATGCATTTTTTTGCTATTTTCCGGTACCCTTTTGTTGAAGGTATTAGAATTCATAATTCATGTATATTTCCTCCCATCATACATGTATGGGCTATAATTGAAAGGTTTTCTTTATTGTTAAACATAAGATCTCAATCCACTTTATTTCACAAATTTATGAATCTTTTCCCAAACAATCCTATTGGTTTAAATATTAAATGTGATATTAATCTTTTTGAAGCAAATGATTAAAGAGTGTAATTTAGTGAAAGCCACACACAATTTATTATAAAAACTAATTTAACTAATTTCAGTAATCTTTTATAAATTGATAACTTATACATTCAGGATCGGAGGAGAAAGTCACACCTAAGGGCCTAGCCTATACTTCTCCTCCATCCTTCTTGTATCAGTTTCATTTCTCAGAATCGAAGACACCCTGTTTT
Source organism: Vachellia pachyceras (assembly GCA_025593235.1). Lineage (NCBI taxonomy): Eukaryota > Viridiplantae > Streptophyta > Magnoliopsida > Fabales > Fabaceae > Vachellia > Vachellia pachyceras. The sequence goes on from JANTPZ010089813.1 coordinate 36,431, forward strand.
ATAATGATTTTGAGCATGTCTCTGTGTAACTTGGTATGATAGATATACCAAGCTACTCTCATTATATATGATTGTTGATTACATTATTAATGTTTTGATATGAGCAGCTCGAAGAAATCACTTCAAGAAATAACTTTAGGGAATCTTGGGAAAGTGGTGAGCAAAGCATGGCATATGGTTCCCACAATGCTAATTCTCAGGGTTTCTTCCAGCCTCTTGACTGCAATCCCACATTACAGATTGGGTATACATATCATTTCAATTTCTTCCCTATTCTTCTCACTAATATTTCATAAACAGAATCATAAACTCTATGAGTGGATTCTCCATGTAGGCTAACATAAAACATGATATTATTTTATTAAAACCATGATTTAATAACAGTTAACTACAAGGTTTTCGAGCCTTAAACTATGGGATCCTTATTTTATAAAGTTGCATCATTTAGTATAAACAGCAATAGAAAACCTTATTCCACTAAACTAGATTTGCTACATACATCATCATCATCAACTAAATATTTGGATAAATTATTAACCAAAATGGCATACTCAATAATTTCATTGAGCGCTCTCTTTAGTTTTCCTCTACTTCTTTTTAGAGGATTTCATACAATTATACTTAATATAAATGAGTATTATATTTGATAAGAGTTTTGTGTGGGCTAACTAATAATGAGTAAGTCAGCCTATTAAGTTACACAAGAAAAATAGGCTTTTGCTTTCCACTTGTGTGTATATATATGGTGTTGCCATCTCTATGGTGTAACCAACTTATGATAGGCATGCATGCATGTATGTTGATGATTGTGAATTAATTTGATTACAGGTACAATGCTGAGGGTTCAGATCAGATTACAGCAACAACAACACAAGGTCAGCAAGGGAGTGGATTTATTCCTGGATGGATGCTTTGAGTGAGAAGTGATGATGAATAATTAATTAAGCAAGCAATTTTGCTGGCAATGTGTAAATGCTTCATCATCGTCGTCGTCATCATCATCAGATTCTATATATATAAGTTTATTAATATGCCATAAATCAGCACTGATGTCTGAATTTAATGTACAGATATTTGAAAACCGTTAGCCTCTTATAAATGGCTTGTACAATGTCCATCTATAACACCCTGTTAGGACCATCTCATATCTGGTTGGCCATTTAACATCAGCTAATGTTTTGAATTCGGGAACTCAATTAAATCTTCACGAGTTCATAAACAATACATTTATTGTAAATATTACCCTAATCCCCTCCTTTAGCCTAATTTTTAAGGAAAAAAGTATACTTTTGGTGGCGGAATGATTCTTTGAAGAGTATACGGAGAAAAGATGAAAAAAGTTGTGCATGATATCTTCAAAGCACTGCAGCACTTTCCTTTAGGCTTAATCCACCTCATCTATTCCTATATTAGATTGTGTAAATTGAGTTAATCGGCGAATTTCTTATACGATACAATAGAGATCTTTAAGTATGGATTACTGATCTCTAGTCATTTAAAGGTCAAATTTTATACTCAAATTACGCAAATAATGGCACAATCTCGAGGTCGATTTCTAAGGAGTTTAAGTTGTCTCTAAGTAATTAATTGGCAAGTTAATTCCCAAAATTAAACGAGAAGTTGTTCTGTCATTATATTGATGCAAAAATAGTTCTCTAACCTATTATTTATGTGGTTTTTCTTATCACCTATTTTGAAATACAGTAAAGCTGAAATACGAAAGCGGATTAATGTCTAAAATGCTTCCCAAGAACTCTGGACCTACCCTCACTACCTTACGCCAATATACATTCATCCTAAACACTTCCTATTGCAACAATTCGACTTCAAATATGAATGGATTCAACAGAAATAGTAATCAGCCACTTCCAAAGTAACATTGATCAATATTACTCCAATGTTGTTTACAACAGTCAGACTTCACAGTCAATCACCTACAATAATCCAAATGAGGCTAGTCTCAATCAGGAAGATAATCTCTCAGATCAATATTAATGAATCCAATCACAAAATTCTAACCATTACTAGAACAATCTCAATCATTTAAACATTTAATTGCAAATGGCATATACTCAATGAGGAAAGTGAAGGCTTGATGAACTCCCTGCATGTAAGGCTTAGGCTTGCCCATCGTTCTCGAGACATAGATGATTCAGCTGGACATATAAGACTCCACAGCAGTAGCGACAGATTGGACTTCAAGCATCACCATGGTTGATTCCGAGAGCTCGAGCTGAAGAGAAAGTATGGGATGGTTGTAGTGGGAGAATGAGGCAAAAAATGATGAACTGGAGTTGTGCTAGCCATGATAGAGAAATCAGATCCAGCTCATAAAATGGAGAGAAGGTCAGGTGGAGTGATTGAGGTTATGACCGACTGGAATAGAACGGGGAAGGTTGTGGTAAACTGGAATGAGATGGAGGAATGGCAGTGAAGTGAGACGGTGGGATGAGATATGGAAAATGGAGACTGGACGCGAGCGAATCAGAGTTGTGGTGGAAGATTCTTACTAAAATCTCAAGGTGGATCCGTTATCACGGAAGAGAGGGGGTGGTGAAAAAATTGGAAAGCAGATCTGGTATGGATGGTTTTGAGGCGTGGTGGACGGAAGGAGAGCTTAAGAGACCAAGAGAAAAGAAAACACACAAATGGAAAAATGGAGTGTAATGAGAAAATGGAAGCTAGGATCGGGCAGAGTGATCGGACAGTGGCCAAGTGCTGTGCTGATCAGAATGGTAAAAAAAATCTCCAAAATCAAACGGTCATGATCAGTGGCTGCTGGCTGGGTGCAATGGATTATCCTCTGGTTTAAAACGTGGTGCCTCCTTGTGCCCTCCGGTTCGAGCATGGGATTTTCAGCTGGGTTTCAGATTTTTTGTCAGTTGCTGCCAATTGTGCTTTTAGTTACATCTCAATTGATTCAGTTTCAGTTGTTTCCCTTCTTGTTTTGCCGCCACTGTTCAATTAGTTACTCAGAAAATTGTTGCTTGGAAAACTCAAGGCGCAACGTTTTGCTAATTCCCCTTTTCTTTTTTTCAGCAATTACTTCTTTGTCCTGCACAATGCACCCAACAATATCATATACTCAAGAAATAATAGTTCTTTTTGGAGAATTTTAGGAATAATAGAGAAATGATCCCAAATTAGCAATTAATTTCCATTATCAATTATTAGCACAATTTAACCTTTTATTAACTCATTTAAACCCAATTAGAATACTGAGAGGTTAATATTATGTAAATTTTCTTCATATAAAATTTGGATTTATCAAATTCCCCCAAATTCTCTTTTTGCACTTCCGGCAAAATAAGGGAAAAAATATTGAGTCTCAAGTTCTTTAAAAAAAATTGACACTAACCCAAAACAATCCCCACTAATAAAGACTTTGCAATTAAATCAAGGAAAGGGGATGATATGAGATTCCTTATAATGGGAAGTGTTTCACTCACTCTCATCAATATGGGTTTTTCTCTCAAAGTCATCAAATTTAAGCTTCACTATAAGCTTATAACTATCCTACATCTTCACCACTTAAATGCAACAAAGCCTTGTGAATCAAAGGGTCTTTATGGGGGGTTATATTGTTGGAAAGGCTCAATGATGGAATGGAATCAATGTCAATGATTAATGAACACAAACACATTCTCCCAAATGATGATATACTCACTGTCAAGATCTCATAAAGTCATGTACCAAAGACATCAAACGTATGCATATCAAAACAGAGATGGGTGCTTGTTATTAAACCTCTCTATGCCCTTTTGTATATATATTTTTTTCTTTCATCTCTTATTCCCTTATTTTGAAATTTTTTTGTACGTTTGTATCTTTTTTTCTTCATTCATTCATTTTTTTGCACTTTTCCCCTTTTTTCTTTGTTTTTGTACCTCTTCTTCCTCTTTTTTTTTTTTTTTTGCATAACAGATAGCAATAACCCTCATTTGCTAAAACAATCAAAGGATTTGTTAATTTATAGCATATGTCAAGCAAGCATTTGGTATCTCCAAAATGTTTAAGCTCTCTTAATAGTCAAACATGCATTTCATTAATCAAGGTTGGAATTTAAAGAATGAATGGCTCAAAGAGTTAAGCAATGGATTTAAGATGCATGGGTTACTGTTTGGTCAAAGGGTTTTAAAAGAAATGCCCTTATCATATTCACAATTCCAAGAGCTAATGTGGTCTGAATTAAGGATTGAGACAAGTTTTAGGAAGTTACTAAACTTGATGATATCACACACTATTTAATGAATGAATTAAGACTCAAATTCCTCACAATTAACTTACTCACTTTATCTTTACTCACCAAGACAAACTGCATGAAGATTCAAGCATATAATTGCTTAGGCTTAGTGTTAAGTTCAATGCAATGCATTAAAGACTCATCATAGTTCCATTAAAGCCCACCATGCAAAAATCCTGCTATCCAAGTGCAAGTGATAGCAAAAACAGTAAAAGTTCTAGCAAAACAGTGTAGTGCAAATATAGCCAAACCAAAAGGCAAGAAAACCCCATATCACTCCCCACACTTACACCTTGCATTGCAAAAAAGTATAATATGTAAGGTTACTAAATCAGCCAAGCACAAAAACAGCAACCTATCTACTGGTTAATCCTCTCCCCCATACTTAGTTGAAGTAATGAAGTATAATATGTAATGGTAAAAGTAACTCAATGAAGTGAGGAGAGGAAATAGACAACCATGTAAGGAGATGCCTAGAGCTTTATCCTTGTGAGAGTCATGTGTTCGTGTACAACATGTTTCTCCTGTTTTCCTTCCTTGTCATTGCTGCAAAAGGATGTCAAAAATATGAATTAAACATGAGCAAGGTGGTAATAGCTGGTGTATCTTTTCTCAATTATTGGTTTAAGACAAAAGAGTGTAGCACTAGGAAACCCCCTTTAACATATTTCAACAATTGGTCATGCTTCAGAGAATTTCCAAACTACATGTTTTGCACTTTCTGTACTTCCAACTTGCTGTCCAGCGGCATTTCGTTTGCATAGTCCTGCAAAATCATCAAGCCATCCTTTCCCAAAACCATCATAACAAGAGTTTAATATGAGAATTTATTTATTTTTTGCATTTTTGAACAAATGAAACAAGACATGAGGATAGTAAAAGAGTGGAAGAGAGACAACCAGATTGCAGAAAGTCAAGGAGTCTTGAGACTCGCATGATACAATTTCAACAAGTGTCCATTAACTTTCATTTTCTTGCCACTATCTTTATCCACAAGCTTAACCATTCCAAAATTATGGACTTTAGTTACTGTATATAGTCCCATCCATCTTGTCTGGAATTTTCCTCTCTTAAACTTGAATTTGGCCAAAAATAACGGCACTTTGTCACTAATCTGGAAGTATTTTCTTAAAATCCCTTTGTCATGTATAAGCTTTATTTTTTTTCTTTATAAATGCGGGAGTTCTCATAAGCTTCAAGTCTAATTTCCTCTAGCTCTTGTAGTTGGAGTTTTCTCTCCCCTATAGCAGCTTCAAAATTCATATTGCAGTTTTTTTACAGCCCAATATGCTTTGTGTTCTATTTCTATTGGTAGGTGGTATGATTTCCCAAAAATTAATCTATAAGGAGACATTTATGCAAGTGTTTTGTAAGTTGTCCTATAGGCTAATAATGTATTATTCATTTTTAAACTCCAATCCTTTCATGTTGGCTTAACCATTTTTTCTAAAACCTATTTCACTTCCCTATTAGACACCTCTGTTTGGCCTTTTGTTTGTGGGTGGTAGGGTGTGAACATCTTATGTTTGACTCCATATTTAAATAGCAATTTATCTACAAATTTATTGAAGAAGTGTGTGCCACAATCACTTATGATAGCCCTAGGGATCCCAAATCTTGCAAAAATGTGTATTTTGAGGAACTTTGAAACAGTGGTTGCATCATCGTTACTTGTGGGGATTGCCTCTACCCATTTTGAAATATAATCTTCAGCTAAAATTATATAATGGAATCCACAAGATGGAGGGAAAGGTCCCATGAAATCAATTCCGCACACATAAAGAATTTCACAAAACAAAATAGGGTGTTGTGGCATTTCATGCTTTCTACTATGGCTACCAAATCTTTAGCACTTGCCACAATTTATACAAAATTCAAATGCATCTTTAAAGATAGTTGGCCAATAAAATCCAGACTCTATTACCTTTCTTGAAGTTCTCTTTGTGCTGAAATGGCCTCAACAAGCCCAAGAATGGCATTCCTCCATCACACTTTTTACCTCCTCATTCGGTACATACCTCCTTATAATATGATCATTGCACATCCTCCACAGTATGGGTGGGTCCCATATGTAATATTTTGCTTCACTTTTCAGTTTTTGTGCTTGAAAATGTGAAAGAGAAGGTGGAATCAAATCTATCACCAAGAAATTCACCATATTAGCATACCAAGGATCATGCATAACTATAGAAAATAAAATGGTAGCAGTAAATTCATCATAGATCTGGTCAGAGTCAGAAACTCCCCTAGTTTCCTATGGTTAGCGACTTAAATGATCTACAACATGATTTATGTAACAACCCTTATCTAATCCTCTTAGCTTCATTTTATGTCAATATGGAACCACCTTTAGGCCTTGAATGACTTAGAGTAACCCAAGAATGGAAAATAAAAATTTCAAGTTTTAGGGTTACTATTCATAGCTTCTTGGCCCAATTTTGAAAATTCATAACTAATTGTAAAAAAATCAAAATTGAGTGGTTCCAATTTTTATTTGAAGCTTACAAGATCCTTTACAAGGAAAAAAATATTCATTGGTTCATTAGCTTGCCCATTTGAATAAGTTTATTACACAAAGTTGCACTGTTCATTTAGTAATTTTTCATTTTCCCAGGTTTTTCTGTGATTTTTCACCAACTTTGGAACATTATAACTCTTCGTACAAAATTCCAATTCCAGCGTTCTTTAGCTTGTTTTAAATCTTGCAATGTGAACTATTTTCTGGAAAATTTCAACTCATTTGGAGTCCATTTGCTCTATTTCATGATAGGTCAAAGTATGGGGTATGACCAACTTTACATTTATCAATTAGTCAAACTTGCCATTTTGTAACTTCATAACTTGACATATTAACTTCTAAGTCTCTTTTGTTCATGATCAACCATGCAAATGAGAATTCTTAAGGCATACATTAGCTACTTCATAGCAACCAAACATGCATGAGTTTAGGTTACATATTACATAACAATCCTTAATCTAAATAACATTAAGTTTACAACATCAAACCATAATCATAAACATACACAAATCTTGCTTCAAGCATCATTTACTTTCTCCTTACCCTTTGATGAGCTTCCACCTAAAAATGGTTAGTGGGGGAGAATGAGATTTTTGGAAATCCCAATAGCAAAACTTTCCAACACACTTTATAAAATTACATGACAAGTTTTAATATAAGTGTGAATTCATAAAAGTGCAACATGTAACAATTAGATGCATATGGCTATAGCACACAAAAGCACATATTTACACTTTCAATCATCATAAA